>JAUMHD010026551.1:0-37781 GCA_032359135.1 Ulvella scutata
GATGCAACGGGCAATGCATCCAACCACGCCCCAGCGGTGACATCAGCAACACTCTCCAGGCGCTTGGCTCCCTCAGGGGACAGCCCATCCTTCAACACATTATGTATTATACATGTATTAACGTTTACAACTGAGTGTGTAACTGAGTTAACAAAATTGTTCGCTGTTGACATCTGGTAACTTCATGAAGATACCAGATTTTTTCTATGTGAAGCTTCACATAGGAAAAAAAATCGAAATATCGCACCAAGAAAGGGCGTAATGGAACGAAGTTGCTACTGTAATGGGGAACTGTGTTGTTGATGAAAAGACTGGATGGTTATCACGCATAGGCTATGAGGAAAGCTTTAAATGTCCAATTGTTCAGGGCTTGATCGGTATCACTCGTGACAGCTCGACAAGAGAGTGCCTAGAGGAACTGGCCGGGACACTGACATGCATTCCGTGCTATTTGTTCAAGTCGGTATACTTAGGTATCACCATCACTACTTGCAAACATGTATACATCTATCAGTGATATCTAGGAACATGTCAGTACTGCTCCTGGGTTTTGCAACCTGTTGAGCACTGATCAGTCTCTCATGAGAGATTGCCAACATTGATGGGACCAGAAGACGTGGTGCAGCCAAACAGCATAACTAGTGTTGAGCACTGAGATCTCGTTAGAACTAACAGTAACAAACTGCTCCTTGCTGTTGTACCGAAAATTTACTTCTCTTTCTTTGCTTCGCCTGTCTTGGTAGTACTATGTGCATATATAGTGTGTATCGATGTAATTTCTGCACATATCTGAGATTACATCGATGGGACTGTCACACAAGGAGCGATAAAGAGCAGACCCTCTAGACATCAACGCTGTCCATGAAGAGAGATTGCATCGACATGACGTCCATGAACGGTGTACAAGAAAGGATATAACTGCTTTTACTGCGCAGTAAGATGCATGCTTTCTACGAACCGGCAAGGCCTAGGCCTAGCTAGGCCTAGAAAGGTAGTGAATAGGCATGAATTCACGAGTTCTCCCATACATGAAGGAATGCGCAAAGGCTTCAGGAATGGCCAACGCTCACAGTTGTGTATGTCGTCAGGACTGGACATGCGCATTACTATTTTGTGGCAAGAAAATAGAAGAGGTGCGGGCTGTGCATGAGACCATGAGCAGGATTGCAGCTCATCAGAGATACATGTACATGTGACGACGGGCTCAAGAGCGCAGGAGAAGTATGGACGTGCAAATTTGAAGCTGTATCATCATCCTCCTTCGCAGAATTTTCCTGGTGTGGCTACAATCTGGTGTGGGATGCAAACTTTCCGGTACAAAGGTGCGTTGACAGAGCGCTCATGCGGAGATAGGAAAGTGATGTTGCGCACCACAGGTGTTTATTTAGTGATTTGATACCGGTATTGGTGCCGCGCGGTGCAGAATTGTGAACGGTCATGTACGAAGTGCTCATCGGGCGCTCGTCTACGACCACTCCGCGCAGCACATGGCATGCTTCTTGAATCTAGATACACTACATTGTATCACGTGATACTGCTTCTCATGGTCACAAAAGCGGTGTCGGGTCGTGTGTTTCCAATTCAGTTGACTGCGCACAGCTGTGGTCACCGCTGTAGACTTGGGCCGCGTTTGCGCTGTTTCCAAGGCAGCTATGATTAACACTATGTGTCGGAGCATACTTGACACTACTCACTAAAAGACTGCAGGTTGCTGCCAGCCGGTTGTGGGGCGCTGGAAGAGCTGAGATCTTAGTCCGTTGTGAAGAAGATCACATCGCCGCAAAGCGAGCGACTGTACTTTGCACACCCCATACTCAGCTTCAGCTAGCGCTTTTGGGACTTCATCGTCCTGGCGTGTACCGTCAGGTGAGCGCGGTGCAATGGTCATTCCCGCAACTCACATCATTCCAAGGTCCAGCACTCCTCAGCCTGATGCTCCTGGTAATCCTTTTGCAGTCCCTGTCCATCCGGACGCGTGCATGGAAGCGGGAAGACAGCCATTGCCTTCAGACGGCGGGAGCGCTCGGGGCGTGACCTTGAGCCCTTCACCACGCCCAACGATGCTCGATGGGCAAGAAGGGTCTATGATCGATAGATGCCAAAGGCTACACCCCGGCATGTATTCTGGCAGATCGCCGGAGTCCCGGGCGATGTACAGTTCGTACTTAGATCTCGAACCTGAGTGCTCGCCTTCCAATTCTCCAAACCCAACACGGTTAGCACGCGAAGACTACGACTTGCAAGTATATAGCGAGCCAGCTCGCGGGAACAACCGCTGCGCGGTTGAGATGCAGGTGGACGCCTACAGCGAGGACCTAGCAACGAGAAAAAATATCCCAGCTAGCCACGGAAGTACCGTCACAGGCATGGGAATGTTTCCAATGGCAGAGCTTGGTGCGTTGTCAGTGCTGTTTCAGCCTCGTCGTCTGCAATTCCGCCTACAAACTCTGCTAAGCATCTGCCCCGTTGCCCACCTACCTCCTGGAACCCGTCTGCAGCGTAAAACTGTTCGTTCTGTCCAATATTTGGTAATTTCTGGCTATGGTTCTGCTGTCTACTTGCGTAGGACCACACTGCACCTGTGGTCACAAGAACTCAGCCACACTAAAGGTGTACTCTTCTTGTCTCTATGTCTGATTCAAGATTGTGGTAAACCCCTGATTCGTTAACACCGACCCTCGTTCAGTGTATTGCACAAGTCGGGACACAATCACACTGGCAGTGTGGAAATCAGGTCTCAGGGCCACAAAGAGTGAGTGGCTGTCTGCACAGAACAGCATCACTCTAAACCGCATTCAAGCGTCTAGCAAAACCTTCCTCTTCGTTCCAAGTAGCTGTTGTTCAGATCTGTTCGAAAACAAGCAATCACAAACCCACAGCGCCATGTACAATATCCCACAGTTCCCCTGTTGCTGTGCTTTACATCCACCCCACATTTCTCACCTACACAGCACATAGCATCTATTGACACTATGCCTCTTTGACCCACAGTCGTGTAGGACAACCACTCAAGGAAAGATCATAGCATTCTGCGCAGTGCTTGCTACGTTTCCCAAGCCACAGCCACTGCAGCTCATCAGTGCTCTCTACTGGTACTGCTCTACAGGGCCCTAGCAGCAGGGTTGTACACTCGGCCCGAAACGAAGAGCGAAAGTACGCTCCGAGGGTACCTCGAGGTCGAAAAACATGTTCTTCGTTACATGATTAGACCTTGAAAATCAACAATCGGCCCGAGTACTCCGGGCAGTTTCCTGAACTTTTGTACAAGCCTGCCTGCCAACTATTCCGGTGCTTAAAAGCTTCCAAAACTTGCTGTTGTGATGCTGCCGCTTAAGTTTCCGTTTCGGAGCAGCGATATACTTCAAACGAGTAAGAGGTAAGAGTTACAGACGTGCATGCATCGTACGAGTATGTGTACATCACATACAGAGTTACAGACGTGCATGCATCACATGAGTGAGGTATGCACGTCTCCATACAAACTTCAAGTGAGTTACAACGCAGTGTTACGTGTAAGCGAGTGGCCGTGCAGGGGCGACGCCAGTGAGACCGCAGTCGGCCACGCCATCAGTGTACTCGCACCCCATGCATGCACGGCAGGCCAGCGCGCCGCTAGGGTTCATGCCCCCCCCGAACCGCATCAGCCCACAGAACCGGGCGCGGTCCATGGTGCTGCAGAGCTCCATCGATGAGCACCGGACCTGTGCGGACGGTGCGTGCCCACCTGATACCCACCCAAAACTCTGTGGCCAAAACTCCAGTGCTGAAAGTAGAAAGTCCCTGCGCGTTGCGAGCTGCCCTGCTAAACAGGAATTTTTAAGCACCGTATTTTGTTACTGTTGCTGGGAAGCTGCGGTCAAGCTGTGGTTCGGTGATATGTGCCCCCACCCCCCCGCCCCCCCCTCCGGAGGGTAGGGGAGGGGGGGGGGTGCGGCGGCACAGACGATGCCGCGGTCGGCAATGTTTACCCCCTCCCAGAGATAATCGAGCGAGGCGAGGCGGGGGGCTGTGAGGGTGGGGGTGTGGCCACAGGGGAGGTGCACTGGTCTCCCTCTTCAGGCAGCAACGTAGTAACCAACTGGTACACCGTAGTGAATCCATGTGCATGACATGTATGCATTTTCAGAGACGCATATGCACGTCCTCTGACTCATCACTGGCTGACAAGAGAGTGGTGGTGTGCAGAGGCGGCGGTGCCGAGGTGCCACACGATGCCGCACGTGTCTTCAGGGGGCCACGAGGCGGCGGACCTGCTGGAGGAGCGTGAGAACATGCCCTCCTCTTTCCCTGGCTTCTCCGCCGACGTGACTACAG
This sequence comes from Ulvella scutata, assembly GCA_032359135.1. Classification (NCBI taxonomy): domain Eukaryota; kingdom Viridiplantae; phylum Chlorophyta; class Ulvophyceae; order Ulvales; family Ulvellaceae; genus Ulvella; species Ulvella scutata. Next base: position 4,315 of record JAUMHD010026551.1, read on the forward strand.
GTGTCACTGGGCAGCTCTCTGCGTTGCTCAGCAACCAGACCACTGTGGGCCTGCCAGCTGGCGTGCTCGCAGGCGCCCACATGCATCGGCGGGAAACACGGTCCTACGACGACACCCCTGGCCCCGGCGCCATGCATGTGCCGACCAGCAGCAGCGACAACACAATCGTGTTTCCAACCCGCAGCGACTGCATGAGCCCTGTGGCTAAGGTGGCGGTGGGGCACGGCGGCACCCGCCCGGCCTCCGAATCGACAGTCATGGGCGCGGGCAGCGTGGCTATGAGCGGTGCCATGCCCGCGCGGCCCTTCACGGACAGCGCGTGCGCAGGTCGCCACTCCCCCCTGATGCACTTGTCAAACCCTAACCGCATGGCGGGCAGCGCCCCCGGCAGGGAGGGGGGCGGTGGCTTGTCCGCGCACCGCTCATCGTCCTGGGCTGGCGCCGAGCACGCAATGCATGTCGAGGGGGGGTCCCCGATGCAGCCCTCCATGCTCGCAGAACCCTTGGAAACCCTACGCCTCACGCATGACATGCTGTATTCCGGAAGCTTCCCTGGACACATGGGAAGGATGGCAGGCGTGCAGCAACTGCACCAGCTACAGCAGCACCAAATGCATGAGGCCGGGTCAGCAATGGCCATGGCAGAAGCAGTCAAGCAGGCCGCGGCGCAGATGGCGGCGGCGCAAGGCCACGGCGGGGTCGCGCACAAGCGCCCTGCGGCAGGCCTGGCCCTCCCGGGGTGGGGCGCCTCGCAGATCACCGTGAACGGAGACCAGCACTTCCTCCAGGCCGGGTCTCTCGGCGGACACCCAGGCTCGCAGCCGCATGCATGCAGTGAATCAGGCAACGATCCCAATGATCCCCACTCCGGCATGATGCTACCGATGTCTGTCGACTGCACGTCTGGGGGAGAGAGTGCGCTCGACGACGACCCCGACCCTGACCGCGAGTCGCTGTCGCCGCAGCCGCAGCTGCTGGCCAAGGGCGGGCCCCTCGGCACTCTGCCGCGCGTCAGCGTGCAGGGCATCACGACCCCGGAGAAGGTGCACGCGGGGTTGATGCGGGAGTGGAGTGGCTACGGGGGGCACCCGAGCGATTCCGGGCCGATGTCGGCACTAGGTGCGTGGCCTTCACCCCCCCCCCCCCAACACACACACACATGCATGCTACCCAAGTGTGCGTCTTTTTCTGTCATCCGTAGAGAGCAACTGCAGCTGCGCCCGGTAGAACCCTAACCGCTGTGCCTACACAACTGTTAGGGTTCTACCGGGCGCAGCCTCCAGTGGCTGAACCCAAGCAGGGGAATCGCGTTGTTGACATCTTGTCCAGAACGCCACTGTCAGCCAAACTAATTAGCATGTGTCGTGGTCGCCCCCGGACAGTCGTAAACTATTATTACATGGAACACCCCTCACAATGAACACTTGACAAAGCATTTCGCCGACATGATTAGTCTTTCCCCATTCCTGAACTGGGGAAACACTTGAACCCAGCTGTTGTGTGGCCGTCGTGTTGGAGCTCTGACGGCGCAGCGTAACCCAACATACACGGGCGGGCATTTAAGTGGCTTGGGTGCGCTGCAGACCTGGTGGCGGCCGGCGTGAAGAGCGCGGACAGCGCACATGAACCTTCTGGAGAGGCAGGCGCGATGGGGGGGGTGTCGGTGAAACAGGAGGACTCTGCGGCGGACGGCACCGTGCTCACCGGCTCGCAGAAGTCACGTGCGCCGCATCTCGCTTCCCCTGTCTCACTCCTCAATAGCACTTCGCTTAGTTCTTTTTCATGTGTTATTTTCCATGCGTAGAAGGAGGGCAAAGTAACAACAGTAACGTTCTTTTCATGTGTTAGTTTTTATGCGTAGAACGAGTGCAAAGTAACAACAGTAACACAGTAACACAAGAACCTGCACCACACGTGCCACAGGCAGCTCTGGAGATCGTGGGAAGTGTGGCCCTGGGGGCTTGTGCCAGAGTCGAGTGAAGTGGTGGTTAGTTTCAGTTGCTTTTGGCGGTTTTGGTTCATGCCTGATTCACTACCTTGCCGGTTTGTAAATTGCTCTGGGGGCCAAGAGAAAACAACGCGATGACAGGAAGTATTGCAATCGAATAGAAGGAATAGAAGGAAGTATTGCAATCGATTGCTGGTGATGCAGGGGGAGGATGCATGGGGGAGAGCGACAAGCCCCCTCGCCGCAAGCGCGCCACCGGCCTCACTGCAGAGGAGCGCAGAGAACGCAGGTGCGTGTTTTGTTTGCCCCCACCGCCACTATACTGCGGTTGCCCAGGCCGCCAACACATGTTGGCGTCTGCGCATGGCCAGAACGCGGACGTGATGAATATTCATATATGAATATCAGCATTCGTATATGATGAATGATGATATTGAATGCATGGCGTGCATGCATACAATACTGCTGTCATTTGTAAGCATGGCCGCTGTCCCAAACTGCTGCTGCTCCCGGGCTCTCTGCCACACTTGCTCAGCCTGCAAGAAGACTAAAAGAAAGTAAATCGGCGAGCACGAAAAGAGCAAACACCCAGGGTTCAGCCAAAACACTTCATAAAACTATCCGCCACCGAAGCAAGTTTCCGGGGGCAACAAATAGCAACGAGCGGTGCAACCTTCACAAGTGGTTGCCCTCCGTCACCGCGCGGCTTGTAGCAACAGCAGCATGCATGCATGCAGGCGGAAATCGAACCGTGAGTCGGCACGACGCAGCAGAGTGCGCAAGCTTGAGGAGACGCATGAGAGCGAGACGGCGATCGCAACGCTTCAGGACAACGTCACTGCGCAGGCCAAGATGCTGTCTGTGGCCACGGAGCATCTGGAGACCATGAAGCTCTGTCTCTCCCACCAGGAGCAGAGAGTGGGCAACCTCTGTAAGGGGGTGCGCCTTTCCCCCCCCCCCCCCTCTTTCAGCACTCAGAGTTGGGCATATAATCCACTGGGCATCAGGCCTGCAACACCAGGGGAAAGGTCATGACCAGGGCTGGGCAGAAGAGTGTAATTTGGCAGATTATACGCGTATAAGTGTACTTAAACGTGTGCAAACGTATGATTCAACGCATGGTATACGATACGCCGGATTTGTATGGGGAAACGCGAATGATGCGCGTGTAATAGTGTAAACGTGTCAACGTATTGGATGTGTGTATGCTCTGTACGTGTGCAGGCCAGCCCTACTCATGCCCCCCTCCCCCCCTTTTTGCTGAATCGCGGCATGACTGGGCTAGCCACCTGCTCTCCTGCTGCTGCTGCTGCAGTGTTGCACCCTGTTGCCACAACACCCCCCCCCTCCCAGGCCCCACCTGCGCCCCCGCAGCGCCCCACTGCCTGCTCGCATCACCAGTGGACAAGAACCTTTTTTCTCCAGAGACAAGAAACTTGTCAACGGGGGAGGTTAGGTTACGTAATGGGTTACCTAATCAACAGGGGAGTGCTGTGCAGATATCGGCGATGCTAGGCGTGATCAGCAGCGAGGCACAGGCGGGGTACGTCACAGCGCCGGTAGCAAAGCAGGCAGTGGAGCTGCGGGGGACGCTCATGCAGGAATCGAGCATGCCTTCGCAGCCCCGCACCGTGCAGCAATAGCACACCAGAGCTAGTGCTGCTCGCATTGTTCTCCGAGCAGCGTTCTCCTCAGCGTTGCCCCCCCCCCCCCCCCTCCTCCCTCATTAGCACACTGCTCTGCTCCCTTTGGTGTGTGTGTGTGTGCGTGTGTGTGTGTGTGGTTATCCTAGCCTGCAGAGGCAGGATTGGGGGGGTCCTGTATGTAGCATATCATGTGCTCCATGCATCATGGCTGCGCTGTACATAATGTGTGTTGCGGCGGCGGAGGCGCCCTGTGCATGCATGACACAAGCTGTGGGTTTGAAAGCAGTGCCGCAGCGCTGCACAAACTGAACGTCGCGTGATGGCGGGGCTACTGGGTGGCTACAGGGGGTCTGCCTGGTGCATGAAGAGTTTGCAGCCCCTGTGATGCTTGTTTTGTGTCACGTGGGCGGGTGGTGGCCTCTGCCTCAGCTATGTAGTCCATGAAGGTCACTGGAGTTGTAGGTCAGCGGCAGAAGTCATGTGGTGGATGTTGAATGAATGTTGACTGTTTATTCTCGCACGCCCCCTTGGCGTTGTATCCCCCACTCTCCGCTGGGGGGTGCAGCTCAGTGTGGTTGGCGTGCTGCTGCATGTGTATCTGCTTAAAGTGTAGGATGCGTGCGCTTTTCATATGCCTGGCGCCTATGCATTGAAACAATGTGCTGAAATGTCGGGTGTGGGTGTACGGTGTAGGGTTGGCTGTTTGACAGTGCAGCTTGTATGTGGCGCGGGCAAGCTTGCGCATAAGCGTTGTGGCAGGAGACCGCACAATGCAAGGCAATGCATTGTGGGCATGTGTACAGATTAAGAGGTGACCTCAAAATATGGAGGCGCGCAGGCCAATCTATGGATTCACTTCTGTTGCAAGCTGCACAGTCTGTACTTAAAAAAAGGTGCTGGTGGCACATGCATGGGCTGCTGCAGCTGCTGTGGCAGAGGGGGCTTGCAGAGGAGCACAGCGCAGCACAGCACAGTACCCTCCTGTGCGCTGTGTGCTGTGCGAAGGGCAGGGAAGGGAAGACTCCCGTGCCTGCTGACAGCGCGGCATGCTTCTGTGTGCTGTGTGCTGTGCGGAGGGGAGGGGGGGGGAGGCTCCTGACCCTGATGGGCTCCCTGCTGTGCAGCCTGAGCTTTCAAATGTGTTTGTGTTACCGTGTACCTCATGCATGCGCGATGGAAGGTCTGGGGTCGTAGATTTAGATGCCCCTGCAGGCCGCCTTTCAAGTGCACCCAAGCCACGCACGGTGGCTAGCAGCGGCGAGCAGATTGTGGTTGCGGGGGCCTGGTTGAGGCCTGCCCTGCGTACACACGCGCACACACAAACACCACGCACGCACCCCTGCCAGCAGCCTCGCTGCAGAAGAGGGTCTGTATGTGTGGATAGTTACAGGCATAACTCCATAGCATGGCTCATGTAGAGGGTATGTGTGTCGCGCGTGGCGTGGTGCGGTGCCCGGGTGCTGTGTTGCCAGCATCCGTTATGTGCTGGGCGCGCTGTGGAGATCTCTGTGTGTGGCTGGTCTGAGGTGTGTATGTTGAGGTTAAGTATGTTCTGGAGCGGTGAGCTCATCGGCGGCGCAGGCCGTAGGTCTTGGTTGTGTGGCAATCGCAGCAACAGCGGCTGTGGCCTGGCGTTGGGAGGCCCGTCTGGCTTGTATATCATCTCCTTTGAAGTCTGTCTGCGTCGGCGGCGGCGTCGGCGGGCGGCGCAACCTTTCTGGTGTGCAACGCGCTCCTCTGTTGTGGAGGCGTGCGGGGGGGGGCGCAAATGCAGCATATGTTGCGGCATGTGTCGCGGCATGTGTCGCAGTGTGTTGCTGCCTCTGGTGGAGTGTGCGGGGGTGGAGTGTGGCGCGCCACAGAAGAACACTGGGAGGGGTTGCGGCGGTGTGCTGGTGCCGTTCTGGTGGAGTGTGTGAGCATGCCAACGCACCAGTGTGCGTGGCGAGCAGGCGCAGTTCAGCGCGCGGTGTTGGTGTGGCCTGTGAGCCAGGCAGGCTGTGAGGTGTTGGTGCGGCTGCTGTGGCGGGCTGTGGCCTGATCTGATCTGATGGCTGATCTGATCTGACGCGGCGCGCGAGGCACACCAGTCTGTTTGTGGTGAAGGGTTTTGGTGCACACAGCGCAAGTTTGGGAGGAGTTTGGAGCACAGCGCGAGAATGGGTTGGTGATGCTGGAGAGCTCTGCCGCATGCTGCGTCTGTGGTTTTGGTGGAGGTGCAGTGGCGGAAAGCTTGTGAACGGAGCGTTTCTGTGGACGTTTGGGTGGTCCTGATCGAATGGCTGCGGTGGTGCTGGCCGTGTGGGTTCATGGCTCGTACTGTATGATTCATGGTCGAATGTGTGAGAGGTTTCTCGCATGGGAGGGGGAGGAGCGAAACTGAGATTGTTTTGAGCTCTGAGGTTGTAGGAATTCGGAAGAGGTGCATGTGGTGGAGGAGGCAGATCACGTTTTCACAGCGGTGATGTGGCGAACGTTTGGTGGCAGTAGGATACAGCAGGCTCTGCAATCCTTGCACAGTCCCCTGTATCAGCCCTGCAAGAACTGACAGCTGCACAAGCACAAATGGCCCGGCACTCTGCCAGATGAACCTGACAGTTTCTTTTCATGGTGGGTGGAAAGGTTCTGTCTGTGGTTCTGCTCAAGAGCGGGTCTAGATATATAGTTTCTGCCACTTTTTCGCAAGTGCGTATGGTTCCTAGGGGTGCATGGAGTCGAAGTAGAATCGTGGTTCAAGCTGTGGTCCGAGGCGTTGTGCGGTTGGGCACAGCAGCAGCAAAGGATGTGGTATCACATGCCACCACGTGGTGGCCTCAGCGGCCAAACTGAGGTGTCAGCCTCGTCAGTAGTTCATGGTGGCACATGCTGGGTCCGGGGAACCTGTGTCATGAAGTCCCTGGAAAGCAGAATGGCAATGCGCGACGTTTTTCGTTTTCGTGACCAACGCACTTGGTGGTATGCACTTTGCTGTGCATGTTCGCACCACCCTTTCAGTGTAATTGTACATACTGTCTCTTGCGCTTTGACCTGCATTGATCCACTGGCTGTGGTCCTCAGGGTGTGACACGTATATCCATACTGGCACAGCGAAGGGTCACAAAAAGCTCAACCTCACAGCGTGCAGCTGCGACTGTTTGTGCCTGTCCTCTACCTTGCTGTAGTTGCCACTCTGTATGCTACGCATGGACACATTTGAGTGTTCACATCAACAGTACAATGACACATCTGGGCAAGTTACATGTTGCCATGGAGGAAAAACGAGAATGCGAGCACCGCTTCCTGTCTCAGTACCATGGCACACTTGAATCATCCAACGATGTGCCAGGCCTCAATGCGCTCGCGGGTGTTCCAGAGTGAGTTTCAAATCACGTGCAGCTCAAATGCTGAAAGAGGTGGTAAAACGCTTCACTCAGGTGAAGCAGGATCAGTTCCGACCAAGACCAGCCCAGTGGAGGTTGCCACCGCTGCCATAGGCACAGTGCTGCTGCAACTGACTAGGCACGCATCCATACCAACGCCACAGCTCCTTTCAGTTGCAATTGCAGAGCCATCACAGCTCAACATCTACACAGCAGTAGGCCCTGACTTGCAAGTTGGGCATGAGCCTGACATGCATGCAATTGATAGAATCTAGAAGCTGCGAGAACAGATATTCTCTCAATGTGTGCAATGATTTGTGAAAGAGTATCTGGGGGCTTTGTGCAGCTCATTTGGAGCAGTGAAAGCACTCATCCAAGAGACAGGCATGACTCCAAGGCACTCTGTTCAAAAAGCAACTACGGAAGCAAGTTTGGAAGCTGCTATAGTAGTCGGGTGTCAAAGGGACAGCAAGTACAAGTACGCGTCATTTTGTAGCGCTGAGGAGGTGCATTGGTTGATGGAGGTGGTCGAGTGAAGTGGTGATTCTTTTGTGTTAGTTGCGTTCGCTACTTCAGTTCATGCCTAATTACCTTAAGTCCGGTTGTAAGGGTTGATGAGGGAGGGCACACCTTCACTCCACCTTCGCTGCCGGAACCCCCGCAAATGACGGAACCTTCGGTCAACCATGCCACACAGAATAGCCGCATAGGCCTGATGGCATCGCCCTGACTGGAACCGGTCTTGCATACCCCAGCGGATGAAGGCACAGTATGCAACAGCTCCTTTTTGTTGCTCATCGCTTGCATGTCGCACATTGACACTGGCAGGTTGGTTCTCAGCTGGCCAGTGCGCAGATCCCAGAGCTGCAGAATAAACAACCAACCTTACGAAATCTGACACCAACCTGATTGTACAATTCTAAAAACCCTGAATCAGCCTGGAACGTGTTGTGCTTCTATGATACGAATTTTGCAGCAAGCTCAGCCGATTCGATGAAGAAGAGTTGCTGCAGGCTCACATTCAAGTGCACACAAACGATATCTATTTATATCACTTCTGCATGGCAAGCCACAGTGGAGAGCAAGGCTAGAGGCACGACAAGAACAGCAACCAATGTGCATGCGGTGTAGCCGTGGCTCTCTTTCTGATAACTTATGTAATCTTCGATCGGATCCAAGGCCACAAGTGACATGATGCTATGCCAGGAATTTGGATGCAAAGTCAGGGAGTGTTATAGAGGCCACCTGAAGAGGGTTTTGAGGGCGCCAGGATGCGCTTGCAAGAGTGGTACCCTCTGCATTTACAGCTATGCCTTGGCCACAGATGTAAGGACCCTCTATCATGAGTGCTGGGCGCTTCATTCGCACATCCCACATCTGCACGCCCAGAAAATCCGTCTTTGAAGCACACAACTAGTTTGTACAGAGCTGCATGAACTCACAAATCACCACAGCATCAGAGCTGAACTCCCGGATGTGCCACCTCGAGGTTATTCTGAGTGTGATGATTGCCATGGTGACCAGGATCCTGTGCATGTTGAGAATCCAGATCCAGAATACAGTAGTGGGAGATCGCATTGGGTACCTTGATCGTGACATCCCAGCCCCCAGAGAACAACAGATTGCTGTCTTGCGGGTGCCATTCAAGCGCCAGCACACGGCTGCTATGAGCTCTTGATACATTGCTTCCAGATTGTGAACCAGGCATGGTGAGGCTCTGGATGTGCCTCATAGATGGCCCACAGGTGTCATAAAGCACCACACTGCCTTCTGCCCCGCCTGCTGCAAGCAGATTACATCTGGTGGGACACGCAGAAAGTGTCAAAAGACTTTCTTTCTCCGTGGAAGACTGCAGCCCAGTTTCGTGATGCAGTGATCCTGTGCAGAGCAGTTTCTGTGTTGTGACGTGGTGCAGAGCAACGCTCCCTGCCTGTGCCGAAGCCAAGATGTACATGGCACTGTCCTGATTTGTATGGATCCACGTCAATGATGTAGTAGGGCTGCTGGAGTCCTGCAGGGATTGGTTTGTGGGATCGTGAATCCATTGTCACAGTGCATTCAAGGTTGTACAGACTTGCACCTGAGCCTGAATGTTGTAAATGTGACGCAGGGGTGACGATTCGTTACCGTTTCCAAGGCTGTCTGGTATTCTGTAGATTGCCGCAGAGCCGTCTCTACAGCCAGCAGCAATGAACGGGCCAGCCTTACTGGCAGCACAACAAAGCGCCTCAGAACCGTCTAACTTTGCTTCACCATGGAGACAAAGCGATGCTTGAGTTGTCAGGCGGGACAATGCAAGAGGCGATAGTTCAGAGAGGCTCCCTGCAGGTGTAACGGAGTTGGCAGAAGATGTAGAACATGGCTCAGGCAGGATACGCCGAGCACTACACACTGGAAGATACAAAACAACGTTTGCAAGCACTTTCGGTCCAGTCAGTGATGCGTACGATCCACAGGTGAGAACAGTCCGCTGCGCTCATCCTTGGACAGCACATCACACACAAGGATGTCACCGGGTGGATTTTGATAATCGTCAAAATCTGGAACATTGTTTTCAATGTCATCGATCGGCGACTCTGTTCGTGCGAATGGACTGGGTATAGTGCCCATCCCAGAAGATCACCAGCCGGTCAGGCCCCAGAGTACAAACCGATTGAAAACAGTTAGATTTGGGTTACAAAACGGCTACAAAAGGGATTGTGCTTGCTTCACAGACAATCAGACTTGAAGTGACAGCACTAGTTTCAAGTCCTAGCTGCCATTTGCACAATTTTGCGCAGGTTTGCATCAGGAGGAGAGTAAGACGACTGGAAGTCAATCTGTAGGCACCCATATGTATAGGAAGCCTCCTCTGGAGGCCCTTCGCGAAAGAGGGTCTGCAATTGACCAATTTGGCCGAAACCAAATTGCAGACTATGCACAATACTGTACAACAGTGCAAGCACCTGTGACGTTGACCATGAGCTCCTGAGGTCTGGGCTCCACCGAAGTCCAACCTTTTACACTTCATTTTTTTGTGATGGTTTCCTTGCTGACAGTCTCAGCTGCCCAGCTGAGAGCACACATGATCATGTCTGACATCTGCAGTGGTCGCGCAACCACGGGAAGGTGATAAAATATTAGCACCCTCCGTTACATGAAGAGCTACGTATATATGGGACGTGCAGGGACGAGGCTGGCTGACAGAGCTCCTTTGAATGCCAGTTCTGTGTAAGTAGCAGTGATATCGAAATCTGCTGGCTTTCGCGGCGGTCCACCCAAAGAGAGGAACAAAAACGGAATAGAACAATCAAGCTTTGTATCCGGCAACATCTGGGACTGTGGCATCAGGATGTTTGCAAGTATGTGAGTCGAAAGCACATGTCACGTGGTATGTTGTGAGGTGCTGTCACGACTGCTTGACCTGTTTCGTCTGGCACATCGCTGCAAACCTAACCTCGTACAGCGATAAGTTCCAGTGTCAAAATTGTTAGATTTTGGCCGTCAGCTCATCTGTATCGGGTGACAATTCAAGCAAGGTTGCCTTCCGAGCTGCAGCCAGCTGACTGTAATTGACTGAGGTAGCGGGATAACCAAAATGGAGCAACGCATCTGCAGACGACAAAGCTTTTCGAGCAAAGGATGCTGCCAAACAGAGAAAACGTCTACCAGTGAATGCCCACTGTGATTCGTGTGGTATGAGGCTGATGTTGTGGATGTCCAACCTTGTTTGCACCCAACGCTGCTTTTCGTGATTCCTGTGACAGGAACAGGGTTCATGCAAAGTACCATCAGCACGTCACTGTGATACCAAGTAAGATATCTTGTACGTTTGGCAACCTTCCCTGTGTGCGGGGACGAACTCAGAACTGGCGCAGCTTGGACGAAGACAAACATGCGAACGAGCCGGTTTCCCAGCGGCAAGCTGGGTGCCTCTCGCCCTCTTTCATATCCACTTCGTTCCAGTAGATGTCAATACATGAGAAGGTGCCCCTTTCTCGTGTTTGCAATTCTGTCGAAATTGCTGGTGAGTGCGGGCGGCAACAAGCAGCGTTGCTGCTGCTTTGAATTATTGCCCATGCTACTCACGAACTCCGTTGGCTGAAGGATGAACTGGTATGTCGCAATTCATGCTGAAAGCTGCGGAGGCAACTTTCGGAGGCACGTGCAGGTGCAATTCTGTTGCAAAACGGCAGCAGAGGAAATGCTGGACTAAAGCAGCAACGGTAGATTCTCAGCCAGCAGCTAAGACTATGGTGCCAGCTGTGGAGCCTCGTACACGTTCAGGGCAGGCTGCTGGACAACTTCATGGCGATTGTATGAGTGGGCTGATTTCCCCACTTGGAGCTCACTTCAGCCATGAGCTGGTGCGTACCATCGCATGTCTTAATGCGGTCATCATTTGAGGAGACTCAATTCTTATCCTAGATTCTGGGTGTGCCTTACAGGGGGCACATAACTTTGTGCTGTACTCCTCTACAGCTTCAGCAGTGAGCCTGGTGTTGTTCCACCACCACGATCTATGGTGTGGCCGCTCATCAGTGGAAATTCCGCTGGATCCGTACAAGAACCGTACCGGTGATCTTTGGCACATCGCTGTGCCCGGACTGCACCATGACCTTCTGTATGGTATGTTGAGAAACTCCATCGCTTTTGTGCTGCATCACAATCTACCGAGAACATTGTGATAACGATCATGAATCTCAACATGATCTTCTTCTACTAGCCTATTGCATTTGATGCAAGAAGCCAGCACTGGTTTGTCAGAGTGCCAGTCTGGTTCATGCCCTTTGGTACAAGCATTCATCTGCGAGTAGCACATGCGTCAGAACGAGGCATTGGAGAGGGAATTCTTGTACAAGCTGACGCCATCAGGCAATTTCTTGTGGCTGCACTGCAGTGCTGATCACCTGCAGAATCAGAATGAACTGAGGCTCATCTGAGGTACCCAATCGGCCCTGTATGAACACAAAAATCTTGTACAAGAATCACTTGTCATGTTTGCTACAGGATACCGCGTGAAAGGGGCGCATCAAGAAAAGATGCCAGGAGATGCGACTGTTGGCCTGAAACATGACGAAACGCGGGTGCTGCTGGACCCCTACGCCACCTCCGTTGTCTCCCGGCCACGCTGGGGAGAGCGGGGGAACCAAGACCTCGATTACGAGAATCGAGACGTTTTGGGACTCGCGGATACGTGGCCACAGGCGGCAACACCGCTGCCAGACCCTAACGAGAACGACTTCGATTGGCAGGTGCTGCACCACGTTCTCTTTACTTGCACGCAATGAACTGTTTTTTGCTGCACAGAACTAGTGTGAGAAATGAGGCACGTCAGAATTATGCAGAGGTTCAACCTAGACATTTTCTCCACACCTGGATCTGAATGCCAGGACCCAAGCTTGAATTGTCAAGCTTGGGTCGACAATTCATGCCCAGTGTTCTCAGGAGGCTGTGCAGTCATCCCGCTGCCCCTTTCAACAAAAGTCTCCTGTGAGGCTTTCTAACGTCTGTGCCTCAGGAGCCAGAAAGCTTTATTGTCCCGCCCCTTCGGGGGTGCTGAAGCCGAATGCCTTGTTGGGTACGGCGCGGTCCCCGATTTTCCCCCGAGGATTGAGGTTCTGCCTTTCATCCCATTAACTGCCTTTCCAGCTTGTAAGCAATGAAAATAGCAAGCCTCGCAGTAAAAGGTGCTGCACAGGTCCATAGCTCCAATGTAAGTAACCTCTAGGCTGGGAATGCAGGGAGACCGGCCTCTGAACTTGCCAATGAACGAGCTCGTCATCTATGAGGCGCACCTGAGGGGCTTCACAGCTGATCACGCCTCAGAGGTCGCAGCTCCAGGAAGTTACCTGGGGATGGTGGAGAGGCTAGATTACCTGCGAGATCTGGGTGTCACGGCCATCGAGCTGCTGCCAATATTCGAGTTCAACGAGCTGGAGTACTACGACGCCATCCCTGGAACTGACCTGTACCGGTACAACTTCTGGGGCTACTCAACAGTCGCGTTCTTTGCACCTATGGCCCGATTCTCTGCTGAGGTATGAACCCGTGTTGGACAAGACTCTTGTTGTGTGTGTGTGTGTGTGTGTGTGTGTTTGTTTGTGTGTGTGTTACTCTGTTGCGGGAACTGCGCTGTTGGCCTAAGGCCTTGATAATGCATGTGCTCGCAGCATCTATAACTAAACCCTACTCTTCCAAATTAGGCACAACACAACCTTCTTGGAAATTATTGCCAGTACCTCGTATCAGATATCCTAGGTAACACTTAAGCACACGGGCATTTCCCCTAATCAGACTCAGTGACACTTCCTTCCTAATCCAATGTAGAAACGATGCGCGGTCACATTGACCGGTGCTGGCTGCGCCATCTGCCATCTCCTTGAGCAGATTGTCAGCATCTGCGCCTAGCCTGTGTGTGTGTGTGTGTGTGTGTGTGTGTGTGTGTGTGTCTTGGATTCTTGGCTGGTGCTCAACATCAGTTCTAGTCATTGGCAGTCGTCCAGAAACACAAGTCGGCCAAGTGACAATCCACAGGCAGCTGCTAGATGCAGGTAGTTCTCTGGCTCACTCTTTGTTTCCGCTCTCTGGTGCTGGTTGCTCTCTGGTTCACTCTCTGTTTTCTAGACAACGGGGTTGTATTATACAGGGTGCTCCAAGATCAGCTCAGTGGGAGCTCAAAATGCTGGTCCGCGAGGCCCACAGGCGAGGCATGGAGGTCATCCTGGATGTCGTGTTCAACCACACCGCAGAAGGCAACGAGATGGGGCCCCACATCTCCTTCCGCGGCATTGACAACCGCCGGTGAGCCCCCCTCCTCTGAATCTGAGGTCGTAGAAGTTACTCTACAGTTCAGTCTCGATCCCTCCGTTGTGCACCTTTGTCGTTTCGTTTTACTGTACGTCCGTGTTTCTTTACTTTACGTCTGTGTACTTCCAGACATGCACTGACACACTATGAACGGTGATCCCAACATGTGTTTGGGGATTCGTGTCTACCTTAACAGCAAAACCCTGTGAGTGGAGTGTGGAGGGAGAAATCCATCCTTGCCTGTAAAGACTTCCACAGGCCCCACCACAAGCAATCGTTCATAGTATTTGATGTACAGATTGTTATGGTGCTGTATACAATGCCCATGTTCAGCTGTAAGATCACGGAGAGCTGCACGGATGCATCGCCCGGAAGGAACTGTGCTGCAGCATCGAGACGGGGCCTGTGTGAGGTGCAGGTACTACATGCTGGCGCCTGAGGGGCAGTACTATAACTACAGTGGCTGCGGGAACACTTTCAACTGCAACGACCCCATCGTCCGGCATTTCATTCTGGACTGCCTTCGCTTCTGGGTGCAGGTGCATGCATCTCCCTATGAATCGTATTCCATACGTGCTGCCCAGTATACCGTATAGACACCACCCATTATTAGATAGACGCACTGCCTGTTTATTTGAGTTCATCAGATGCAACCAAGCGCTTGCCAGCTTCTGCATACCATGCCCATTATTCCATTGACACACCACCCATTATTCCATACATGCACTGCCCATCACTCCATAGACACCACCCATTATTAGATAGATGCACTACCTGTTTACTTGGATTCATCAAATGCAACCAAGCGCTTGACAGCGTCTGCATACCATTCCATCCCAGCATGCAACGCCCAAGAACCGGATGCTTCATGTTTCTATTACTCTGAATGGATGCCATATTTAACTTAACTCCGGAGTAAAACTGCAGGAGTACCACATAGATGGCTTCAGATTTGACTTGGCGTCCATCCTCACACGTGCACACTCTGCATTCCATCCTGCTGATTGGGTCTCAGCAATGGCTTCTGCAGCTCCAACGAAACCTGGGGAGCAGGTACGAACTCCCCACCTCCCTCCCTGTGCTCTACTTTGCAGCTTCTTATCCACGCCTGAGATCCACTGCTGAAGCTGCAAAGGAGTCATAGTCATCATTCAGGCTTTCACGTCTTGTCACAGAGACCCAGTATCACACTGTCATCGTTCGAGGAGCAATTAACGTAGCTCTCTGGATACACAGAGTCGTGGTGTCTTGACATGTGCCTTCACTGTCGCTTATCTCGAGATAGGTTTTTTTACAGGTGCACCTGTGTGGCCCGGCTGCATGCAGACAGGGTCTTGCTACGTTGTGCATGCAAGTTGTGCATGCACTCTGTGCGTCTGCCATCCATCAGTTGTGATTTGATCTTGGAATATTGCGAAGGCATCACAAGATGCACAACGAGAGAGAGAAGGTGCACTACGCAGCGAGACAGAGAGAGAGAAAACTCACCACACAACGAGACAGATCACAAAAGCGTTCTTTTTTTATATTACAAACCGTAAAGATAGTGAATATGCATGAACCCAAACAGCCAAAAGCAACTAACACGAAATATCACAGAAGCAGTCTCAAGATGTGTCACGATGTCATTGCAGGCGCAAATCCCTGCAGCGCTGCACAGTGGAGGAGCAATCAGAGGAGAAGGGGGGCACATGACAGACGGCTCCGGGACCCCCACCGGAACCCCCATCACTGAACCCCCCGTGGTGCAAATGATCTCCGAAGACCCTCTGCTGCGCACCACCAAGCTCATCGCGGAAGCCTGGGACTGCGATGGCCTCAACCAGGTGAGCCTGCGAATGTCAGCTGCGATGGTGCATGCATGCATCGTAAACCGACATGGCGGCGTAAACGAGCACGAGATCCTTATTCATGGATGCAGCCGAGCTTCCTCTGGCCCTACCATTGTTTTATGCAGTGCGACTTCTTTGCATATCCCGGCTCTTGGGAAGGAGCTCCTTGTGAGTATCTGTGTCTGGCATATGGCACCAAGCAGCGGAAGTAGCTCCTCTCTAGCTTTGTGTGTCAGCCATCTACTTACCCAGAAACAGTTATCAGCTCTAAGGGGAACCTGAAACAGCTGTTGGCAGGGGGGGTGGTATTGTCCAAGCCGAGGGGGGCAGAAACAGAAACTACTGTATGCCTGCTCTGGCACTACTACGTACCGGCTCAGGCACACGCAACTCTTAATGCCACATACAGCTCTGGCGAAAGTAAGAAAAGGGGCCCTGGGGGGCCATAAACGCAACATCTGGTTGTGTAGGCCGATGCAAGCTGCTCCATGTGTGGCGAATGGTTCGTGCCTGCATGCAGGTGGGAGCATTCCCCCATTTTGGGGGCCGCTGGGCAGAGTGGAACGGCCAGTTCCGCGACACAGTGCGGCAGTTCATCAAGGGCACAGACGGCGACTTCATCGGCGCCTTCGCATCAGCCCTCATGGGCTCTCCTGAGCTGTACCAAAAGAGTGAGACTCACGAGGGGGACTGGTGGGGCTTGAACGCTGGTGCGCGGTGGCGTGGGGGGCGTGGGCCGAACCACAGCATCAACTTTGTGACTGCACATGATGGCTTCACACTGGCCGACTCTGTCTCTTACATCGAGAAGCACAATCAAATGAATGGCGAGGACAACAAAGACGGTGCGGCACTGCCACTGCTGCCATGCCAACGTTGCTTCAACTGTAGGCTGCTGACCTGCTGACGGGTTTTTGTTCAGCTTATAGCTGTCATTGTGGGTTTGTATGTTTGGTAGCACGCAGAGCATGTGCGTGAAGTAGCTTCAGAACGCACTAGCCAAGATTGTTTTAGACTTCGAACTGTTCATCAGAATCGAAAGGAAAGGAAATTTTCTGCACTGGCAATGATGTGCACTCACACGTCAACGTACACGCCTCAGCGAGCTGCCCCACAATATGTGCGTAAAGTTACAGGCATAACTCCATAGAATGCCCCACAATCAGCCACTCTGGTGCGCGTGCACGTGTCAGCTGCCGGTTCTCCATGGCTGCCAGTGTGCCTGCATACAAACACCAGGGTCTACGCTCTCAAATTCTCAGCCCCTGGTGAGAGTAGAGTCAGATAATGATTCATTCAGTTGTAGTTTCTAACACGATGATGCCTTTGGGATGCACCCAGGAGTGCGGCAGCCACCGTTGAGTGCAGGGTTGCATCTAGCACCCCACAGCCACTGTTGCAAGAACTCAGGGCTACTCTATACAGTCCAACCCAGCAGTTATATACTTCAATTCAGGGCTACTATATATATATATATATATATATATGTCAATTCAGAGGTGGCTTTGCAGGGGAGACGCACAACCTGACATGGAACTGTGGCCACGAGGGCCCCACAGAGGACAAACGTATCAACGCGCTGCGGCAGCGTCAGCAACGCAACTTTGCTTGCGCGCTCCTCCTTGCACAGGTACCCTCCCCCCTGCCTCTACTGCACCACTGCTGTGGCCTCAGTTGCATATATTAATCTTCCAAGTGTGCACGCCAGACTGCAGTGTTGCAAGTGCCGGCAAAGTCCCCAACGCTCCCTACAACCAGACGCTGCTTCCTGCCGTTGCCTGAAAATTTTCTGTCTCAAAGGTGCAGGCGCAAGGGCGTTGGCCTGATGAAGCTTGCAACCGCAATCGTGCTTAGCACTGCCTCGCATGTTGCTTCAGCGCTCATCCTCGCGTTGATTGAGATCGAAATCGACCGGTCTGGCAGTGTTAAGTGCAACAACGCAAACAACTAGACTGTAGCAACAACAATAGCAAACCCTCACACGCTGCTTGCATAGAACACGAGCTGACTCCATAACTCTCAAATTGTCTGTATAATATCATCACAGTGTGCACACCACCAATCTCTCTCTGGAATAAAGCCAAGTGGTACAGCAGCACCGCGACATAATAACGCTGTGGTGTGCATGGTCTCCACACAGTAGTCATGCATGCAGGGAATTCCGATGATTCTGATGGGAGACGAGTACGGCCACACGAAGGACGGCAACAACAACACCTACTGCCACGACTCCAAGTGGAACTACCTAAACTGGCGGCAAGCCTGGGACGACCGGGAAGGCCTCAGACGCTTCTGGAGCCACCTCATCCGCTTCCGCCACAAGCGCCCCGAGCTCGGCAGCGCACACCAGCTTCACGGCGAGGTGTGCGCCCTCTCTTGCTGTGGTTGCGGCCCCTCCTTGCAGTGGTTGCAGTAACCTGTACTGCGTAGCATGTACAGTCTTGATTCGACGCGCACCTATGTCCCCTCGAAAGCGTGCGACTTCCGACGAATAGTACCGGTCAACGAGCATGAATGCTGCAATCCGAATTGCCATGCACAGCGTTCTGCCATGTGGGCACTGCATCCACTTAGACTGCCTGTGACATGCCAACACACCGTGCATGCAGGTGTCATGGCATGGGGAGCGTCGCAACACCACCCCGGAGTGGGGCTCCGGCCGCTTCATCGGCATGATGATCCAGGGGCCCCACGGCCACGCCATCTTTGCTGCATGGAACACCAAGCATGAGCCCACCACGGTAGAGCTGCCTGACCGCGGCACCGAGCGCGGCTGGCGCGTCGTCGTAGACACCGGCAAGCCTGCGCCCTACGACGTCATGGTTGCCGACCACTGGTGCGCGCGCCACCGTTGCATCTTCGTGATATTACTGCCCTCTGTATATCTCTTAGTAACAGAGACAGTTATTACGTAGAAAATCGCCTCTTTTCAGAACTGTCTGACATCTTGACAGACGGTTGTTGTCAGTCTTATCTTGGTAGGACTGAGACAGTTCTGACAGCTGTCTTTGGGAATCTTCGCAGGTGTTTCAGTTCCTTTTTCTGTGCTGAGCGTGCAGTTGCTCGTGAGCGTGCCACGGTGACACGCAGGGGGGGCTATGGCACAGTTCCAACTACCAAACATTCTGTGTCTCTGTACTTTCTCATTGTCTTGCATGCATGCAGGTTGAACGGCGCGCCAGCTGATGCAGCGGCGGCCGCCGCTGCAGCTTGGACAAATGCGGGCGTGTACGCGCTGCTCCCATGGAGCTGCGTGGTGCTGGAGTGTGTGCCGGTGGGCGAGATCTCAGATGTGCGCGGGTCTGACAGGTGGAACGAGGTGGAGTGGCTTGGCAAGGAGCTGGCCGCGTCCGCGTCCGAGAGTCCGCCTCCCCTCCCCCTGTCTCCTCCAATTCTCCTGAGTGTTGTTTTTTGGAGAAAAAAAATCTCTATTTTGAAAATTAAAAAAATCGCTGGTTCACCAAACCTCCACCCCACCCAGACCCTGCCATGCTATTGAGATACCTCAGTTGAACTGCCAGTTTCAGCTCTGTTTGTGGCCCCGCTTCCCAGACATCCCTTTCGCTTCTGTTCTCCTCCCTTCTGCTGCTGTGCTGCCTATGGGGAGGGGGATGTCCCATTGGGGTGCGGTTTGTCGATTTTAGGGTCGTCAGTTTCTCCCGTTTTGTTCAAAACGCTCTGATAGCTGCCTGCCGTCTCAAATTGCCATTCAGAGAACGTTCCGGGCGGGTATGTTGATGCATCTGAAAGATTCTGCTGCTGTTCACAGTGGGTTTCAGTCATTCAATCCAACACATCGACTTTAGATGTTTAGCGGCACACTTCATGTTCGAACCGTGTTTTTTTTACCTTACTTTGCTCGACTTGACATGACTTGAATTCCTGCCATGCCTGCAGTGTCGAGCAGTGAGAGTGGATGGAGCAGTGACGAGGGGGGGCCTCCCGTTGACCCAGTGGACCCCTCAGAGCTCCCCAAGCGCTCCACGCTAACGTTTGGCCAGGGCCTCCTTGCACAGGGATTTGCTGGTGAGCCCAATCTGAAGCCAAAGAAAAACGATTCCAACTCTGGTGGGTCCAAGAACAACTCTGGTGGTGGTGCACCGGGCCCCCGCACCCCTGTCTCGTCATCAGAAAGGCAGAAGAGCACCACGTACTCCTCGGAGGACCTCAAGGTGCTTTGATCCTCTTCAAGCAAGACCTCCAAGCAGGCGTGCACCTGCACCTGCATGCACAGCATCTGCACTTGGCCTGCAGGCAATTTGCCTGCAGGCAGGCCGATGCAGCCGGAGATGCTGCCCCTGTATCAACAGCACCTGTGCCAGCAACAGCACCTGTGCCAGGGGTGCCGGTATTCCCGCTTGACAACTTGTCAGCCAAAACATTCAACTTCTACAAGGCTTTGGGGCGCGCTTCGCGCGGCCTTAGTCTCTTAGTGCGGAATGAAAAGCTTTCTGAAAATCAGTCCGGAACATTGTGATTTTTTGTATGTAACACCCCCCCAAATAAATATTTCGCTGACATAGTTCGTGTTCCTGCCTGACCTCTGCTTCAGTCAATCCCCCAGGAATTCAAGTTCAACAAGAGAGAGTTTTAAGAACTACATGGCTTCGGATTTAGTAGTTTCCTGCTGTGTAGAAGAAGAAGGTTCCGGCTCCTTCTAGCGAGGTGGCGTCCATGGGTGACGGGGTCTGGACCACCGCAGAAGAGCAGGAGCTGCGCGCACTGTCAGAGGACCTGCTGGGCAACATCGCCACTCTCGAGGGCCTGTCACTTGAGGAGAAGCGGGAAATGCTGCAAATCCTGAGAGAGAACCTTGCGCTACGAAACCGCCTCAACAACTGAGAAAATCTCCGCACTCTTTGCTGAGTTTGAAGCTTTCTACATTGCAGCTCCTCTTTGTGATGTCTCCTGAGCATGCATGTAAGGATGACCATGCTGAACGCGGGTCTACAGACACGTATTCATGCATAGTAGGAATCACTCATGCACGATCGTGGCATGTGTACATGAATCCGTGTGTGCATGAAGCAACTGCTGGAAATATATTCTCAGAGGTACAGATCAGCACTTCGGAGCTCTGAGCTGCGACAGTGAGGCTGTCCAAGCCGAGCCGTGACTCTGTCTGTTGCCGCTGTTGCAGTTTTGTTGGGGGTAGGCGCCTTGGTTCCTGGTCCGCAGGACTGGGTGTAAGCAGGGTCAACCTTGCGAGAGTGTTCGTTAGCTGCTGTGAACCAAAACTGGGCATCCCGACAGCTGCTGCCTTGTACGAGGTGAGCAGCTGTGTGTTTGGTTTCTGGGTGGCCCAGTAACAGGCATAGAGAGGCCTTGTGTTGGTAACCTGCTGAGCAAACAAAGAAGAGATTTTCGTTGGTTGGTGGCTGTTTCAGTGTGTCCTACAGTTGCTGACCGTGTGTACTGTACATGTACTGTATGCATGTGGCTGGTGCATGCATCTATCCATCCATCCTTGCAGCAGCCTTCAGGATTGAAGGCAGGCTGCTGCGGCCTGTGATGTGGGTCTTGGGCACTGTGTGGGTCTGGAGGTGTAAGAAGAGGCGCCATGCACACGCTGCAAGCTGCATGAGTACGCACGCATGCGCCCTGCGTGTGGGTGATTGCCCAGCCTGAGGCTTGAGCACTGAGGAAGTTGGTTTCAGTGCGAACAGCTGCTCTGCGCCGCTGCGGGCTGGTGTGACGTGTAGAGTACTGTTAGGCTCCGCGGGCTGCCAGTGTCTTCTGGAGGTGCTGTGCCATATGTAAGTGCAAACAAATCAGTCGCGTGCTACCGTGATTTTGATCAGCTAGACGCCTGAGTGCTACATCATGACAGAAGGACTCCCTGAGTATTTTACACTCTTCACTGGGGCTGTAAGTTAGCGGTGCAGACCGTCAAAATAACGCCTGATTACAAAGCTGTGATTTAATACAGGTCAAAATTTGCAGATTACAGCAACAGAGAAGCGCAGATTAATGCCAACTGAGCACGCAGTTTCCCTCGATACAAGCTTGATCATTTCACTCCATATGCTCCAGATCAACGTCAACTAACAAATGAAGATGGGGGCTGTAATGATGTGAAGGACATAGTTACTTCAGCACAAGGTTACTTTAGCACAAGGAAACCCTTCATGGTTGGACAGCCACTTGACAGGTGCAGTGGAGGCACCACCTTGCCCCATCAACACATCAAGAGTACTTATATGGTGCTGTAAAGTGAGGTGCATGTGCGCCCAGCGTACACCACAAACATCTTGCCCACTCGTTCAATCTGCGAGGAGGCTACATTTTAGTACTCAGATTGATGGTGCAAGATCAGATGAATACAACACGTTAATAGGCTTTATTTGAAGCACATGAATGGGTTTCTATAATATGTATAGGCCTGCTCTAGAGCACTGATCACCAGTGTCGCTTAGTTAGATAGAACAATCCCGATTATTTGGGACTATTTTTCAGGTGTGTGACCTGACAAATGAAGCGACACTGGTGATCACTGCTCTAGAGCAGGGCTGTTGAAAGGAAGATCTTCTGCACTTGAAGATCTGCACAGCATCTGCAATACCATGGTGCCCCAGGCGTGGTGCGTTGCAGTTCACCCAACTGCACAGTACAATCTAGCGTGCTGCTGTCGTGTGGCATCTGTGTGTAGTGCTTGGCACTGTCTCTGTGGCGGGCTGCTTGCTTTGTTCTTGCCTTGGGTTTTCTAGCGCCCTCCTGTGGGGCACTTCAAAGTTACGGAGCAGAGCTGCCACCAACGAAGCAGGCGACTCATGCACAGCAGATGCACGGCCCTGCAACATAACGAGATATATACCACCTCAAGCCTGTTGGGTGTGCAACCCTATGCAATCAGGATAGTCTGCCATGCTCTGCACATGTACCGGTCAGGTTCGACTTACCGAGAGAACCACAACAAGCCACAACAGCATTGAGGTACCTCGGCAGCAGCAGCCCTCCTAGGCAAGTACCCTGATGAAGACACACATCCTGTCTCAGAGATTCGTGGCAGAGATACTTGCATAGCTGGATGTAAGAACTGCAGTTACAGATGTCAACAAAAAGCAAAAATGCATAACATTAAGTACGGTCTTCATGCTTCGCAGTGCCACAGCTACCCAGTGGTGCAGCCCAGCAGCACCCCCCTAGCTATGCCACTGTGTTATGGGAAATCAACGCAAACAAACTCCATAGCTGGCACATGGCCGTGCAACTTTCAAGACATAAAGTCGTGCCCTCATTCTCCCTTTCTACACACACACACACACACAAAAAATCCTCGTTGGCCCTCGACCCCTCACATCGTCCGGAGAGCCTCGAAACCTGACTGCTGGCCACTCAGTCACTCAGGGCTGCGGCGTCCACGCTCGGGAGCCGCAGCATGACCAGCAACAAAACTGTCTGCGGGTGGCGGCGACAAGGGCGGTGGCAAGAACCCCACATCCCATCCCACCACCCCACACTTGGAGTACTCTCCACCCCGCACTTGGAAGTAGTTCCACCCCAACCTAACACACCCGCACGCAGCCTCACATAACTCCTAAGAAGCACGGCTTCTCTCCGATCTTCTCCGCCTGGGTCACTTCACTTCACATGGCTGCCAGTGCCGCACCCTTGCAGCTGCCGCACACCAACAGATGCATGAGCTTCCACAAGCGACTCCACCAGAGCTGCATTCCTGGCAACTCCGAATCACCACCCATACAGGGTGTTCACTTCAACCTCGTCATCAAACATAAAACTCAGCTACGGTGCCGGCCCCGCACCGCAGCCGCACCTTCACCCTCCCGACCCCTTGTCCCCACATTTCTCTGGTGTTAAAAACGTGCATAAGTTAGAGCGCGCGCGGCAAAGTGCTGCCGCATGGCGGGCACCACAGTGCTAGCGCTTCAGCAGTGCACAAACGCGCAACGGCACCCTCACAGCCTGCAGTGCAACGTGTCGGAGACCCTTGGGGACCCTTTTCATCGTGCAGGCAGTGGCCTCCCTTTCCATCGTGACCATTTTCATTGTGCAAGACTTTTTTCATAGCAGGGCCCTTGTCCATCGTGAAAAACCCTTCACATCGTGCCGGCAGCGGCTTCCCTCACCGCCACTGAGCTATCTCGACGGCCTCAAGGCAGTTGTCATCTGGATCGCGGAAGAAGATGGCAGGCCGGCCGCTCTTGCTCTTGGTGTACTTGATGCCTGCACGTTGCGACAGGGTTGCTGCATGGTGTGGTGGGCCCGCCTGCTTGTGCGGCAAGAAGTGATGTTAACCATGTGCACACATGCTGCGTCCCCCTATTTACTGTTCGAAACCCTAGAGCCCACACTACTGTCATAAGCTTGTGTGAGACACAGATCGCTCCCAGACGTCGTGCTGGTGTGTGTGTGGGGGGGGGGGGGGGCATGTCCCAGTACACATAGGTGCACATGACAGGGGCCACACAGCGTACTTGTGCGACACAGGTGGTGACTTTGGTACGTGCGTCCATGTAGCTGTGCATGCATGTGCAGAATGTGCGCAGAACTCTGAGCACACTCAAGAGCATCAGCAGAAGTTCTTGGCGGAGTCGTTCTGGTTGGCGGACAAGTTCGTGGCGGAGTCAAAAGTGTAGCAGCCGCAGGCTGCAACAGATTCCGAGGCAACACCGAGCTCAAGCGTACATGTATGGTTGCATATAGTGCTGTTGCAACACGGGCAGACGGAGCTGTTGGTGCCTCGGGCCACAGGAATACACCATAGATACAACATTCGCCTCAAAGAACGGTTGGCTGCGTTCTTGGCATGAAATGGTTTGTCACACCAATGTGTCCTGTCGGTCTGGAGCCGTGAAGGTGCTGGCTCGGCCTGCTGCGGCTTGGCGTGGCAGATCTGTGAACTTGAAGAACTGATGTCTGAAGTGGTTTCAGGCCCAGCAGTGACTGCTATGCGTGACACAGCCGCTCGGTGTGCTTGCTCAGGCAATGAAGCGCACCGTGCTGATCGAGGCGAGCCATGAGAGGTTCAACAGCTCCCGAGTCAAGCCCAATGCAGAAGTGGCGGTCTCGACCTCCATGCTCTGGTCTCTCACCGAACTTGTCCGGATTGGGCAGCTCCATCAAGTGAATCATTTCAGGACCAATGTTGAGCCAAGCTCCTCTGTATGGCAGCTTGTCGTGCGGGCGGTGCCTGTTCACATCCAGTCCTGCAGGGACAGCGATGTGTGCACAATCCATGGCAGTTGAAAATCTCGTGTGTGAGTGCTGCGGAATCAGGTTCATGGAAACGACAGAATTCAAATCATATGCAGTTTAGACATCGAGCAGATCATTTTGGCTCGTGTTGTACGAAACAGGTCGTGGAGTACTGGTGTGCAGAACCTAGTCACCATGGTGATCACCAGCACATGTAGTGCTACGCAAAAAACTTTCCCCACTGCATAAAACAGCGTCCACAAGGATGAACACACACGAAACATATGCTACAAGTTGAAAGTGACTTGGGACACGAACGGATTCAGAGAGCAGAGTGCACATCGCTTGCTCCAGTGTGGTATACATACCCGCACAACAGGCCAACTGCGTACGAGACAATGTTGAGATAATTTTTAGTGTAATTTCTGTCAAGTAGGGAGAATATGCTTCGTGGTTGCTGCCATGAAGAGCGCATGGGAAGCGCACCCAGCACTCCGACATAAAAACGGATTGAGGCATCCAGGTCTTCCGTAAGCAGCGCCACATGGTGCACTCCTTTGATTGTCCCGGACAAAAAATCTGCAATCCGCCACGCCACGGTCAGTCGACAATCAATAGCGGCGCGAGGCTGAACAAGAGGGCAACGTGCGAACTGAAACATGATCTGATAAACGGTTCCAGAAGGTCAACACACCTGCTTCGATAGCGTCGCCGTCCTCCGTCACAACCGCTTGTGCATACCAGTTCTGCCTCTTAGATTGACGAATCTTGAACAGGCGGAAACCCTTGGGAAGAGTGGGGCTTTGGGGAACAACAGCCAGTCGAGCTGCATGCAGCCACGACATGAAGCAGGAAATCAGCCCTTCTCGAAATCGGACGAGACAAAATACTGAAACAGGACAGCGTTGCGCAGAAAACTGTCGCGATGTGGCCGAGTACGTGCGCGCGTATGAAGCAGATGTATTGATTGAATCGGATGCGTACCGCGATTCACACTACGGCCTGCGCTGAGAGGATTACTGGGAGCTCTCTTAACCTGAAGCATGGACTCAAACAGTTCGTTTCGTGCTGGTTAGAGCAGGGTTCTGGGCTCACAGCGCGCGCAATGTGCAGAACAACAGGCTTCTGTGCAAACAAGGCCAGGACGCAGGATGGGATGCGAAGTGATTGCAAAGCTGCGACGAAAATCGACGCGAAGCATCTGAAACTCCTTGGCTGAATCAGTGTCCGCTGCTCACCTTGGATGACTTGGGCGTGACTGCTCCACGGCGAGGCTTGCCCGTCCCAGAAAACATCAGGAAAGTCCGCGCTTGAGATATCAAAATCTATTACTGAAGAGAATACTTGGCCACAGCTCGTGACGATGAACCTACTGGAGCCTGGTAACGCTTGCTTTGATCAACTTGTTGGCCAGCTGCTTTGCTTGCCCTGCAGCTGACTTCAAGGAACAACCCTGTCACTCATTAAACGCATGTTCGCCGTCGGCCCGACTGATGTCGCAATTTACGCACCGGACCGGCCACACCAAACGAGATCAAATTGAAGTGTATCATGAGTATATCATGAGTGTATCATCGAGATCCAATGCATGAACGTGACATAAGCTTGATATGCGCAGACAGCGCAACAGCAGGGCCTCCCAAACAGGTTCCAGGTAACGATCGAAAGAAAAGAGTACGAAAGCCGTAGTTGGTAGGTGTTGGAGTCGTGAACCGCACTGTGTCAGGCAGACACGCACGTGCGCAAGGTACGGAGATATATCTCCTTGATTCCCGTGCTGGCACGTGATGTGGGTATGACTACGTTGATACAGCAGAATACTGTTTTCCAATGGAGCCTCTAACCATGCGCTGTGAGCAGGACCACCCAGGTTCTCGAATTGCATCTCTGCTTGTTGGAGTTGCCAGAACGCAGAAGAAAAAGGGTTGGTAATTCAACCGTGGCGGGCGAAGGTCGCAAGGTGTGCAGACACACCGACAATCAGCCACCCGGACGTGCAGTATGAACATGCCGTGTGGTTCTCCTTGATCCATGGCTGGTCAGGCTGCTGGCACGCATCTGATGGCGAAGAGGGAAGCGGGGGGAGGGAGCGTGGGAGGATGCATATGGCTGCCTCAAATTCAACCTGCAACTTCAAACTAGAACGCATCGGATTTGGCAAACTCCAACTGACTGCAGTAGAGGGCACCGGTCGTGTATGCGTATGAGAGATTTCGGTGGCGGCCTTGCAATTGCAAGCCAAACTGGGTGCAATCAGCGCACCCATGCATAAGAGGCAACACATCCAATGGGGTCATAGACGTGTTGGAAGGGGTTCCTGCACAACGCCCCTGCAGCTAGGACCATCGAGTACGCATGGGCATGCCGACAGGCAATGCCCATGCGTATTTTGTGTCGCGATTTGCGTCGCGATTTGTGAGGCAAGGCTGCCTATATGCATGCTGCAACCATGGTGTTCGCAACTTGAAGTACTTCAAGTATGACTATAGATATAGGACAACTTATTCCTGGAGTGACTGGTAGGGTCCGGTGACAAGGGTACCAGAATGTCTTGCAGTGATCTTCCTATGTGTCTATCAACGGTCTCTCCTAGGCTCCCTATGGGTGCTGTGGTGCTGCAGTCACTTGCTTTCTGTGTCCTTGGACACGTGACCGGTCCTCTGTGCAATGCTGCCGCAAGCACCTTTATTTGGGCGCCTCACTGAGATCGGTTATCGTGTTTATGAGAGAACATCGACAGGACTATAGATCTAGAAATTGGGTATCGTGTTCATGGGCTTAGAGTCCTGTTGTGCGCTCGGCACACCCCCCAGTTCTCATACTTTGCTTGATCCCTGCGTCCTTGTCGATGTAATTGCTTCAAGTATGAACTCGTTGACTAGTATGAACTAGTTGAAAAGTATAGATGACATCGATAGGACTGGAGAGTCGAAGCAGAGGATGGAAAGTGTTAAAACAGCTAAAAGCAGCAAGTATGTGGAACAGCTGGAGCTATCAACTAAGACCGTCCAACAGAAGGGCAGAGTGACAAAATACCAGCTACATTCAAGCCCTAATCCACACATGTCTCGACTCCCTGTTACACTGTAACATGCCAGCACTCAGTTAGTAGGAAGTCTCTGGCGAGGGCGTCGAAGGCCCAGGGATGCAGCTGGAACCAGTGCTGGCTATCCGCAGACCTGCCGCAGCCGTGAGCATAGGCGAAATGTACCTAAAGAACAAAGCAGACAGCTGGGCGTACACATTCGCAAAGCAACTGTCTTGGTGGCGGCCCAGGTTAGGGAAGGCAGACTGAGTGGTCTCAGTGATGAAGTGCATGGCCCCGGGGCTGAAGAAGCCTAGGGTTTCAAAAGGTTTGGGCCGAAAACTGTGCCCATGGCACTGGTGGTCAGCGAAATAGTTGCATGCGGCGTTTGGAAGAGTCACGAAGGGCGGCCGCGTGACCGGGGGTGCGCGCCACTCCGAGGGCATAAGAGGGGGCTATATCTCAAGATACAGGGTGGATGAAGGACACATGTGCCAGAACAGAGCCGGGCCAAGGGCACAAGGGACAATGGAAGTGTCAGCGGGGTTGTGAGCGGTGCAGTGTGCGGGAGCTCAAGCCCAAGCGCGAGTAGCGCCCCTCCCGACTGGAAGCGAGCTTCAAGTCGCTTTGTTTTCAAGCGGCTTTTTACGAAGCGGCCGACTTTTTAAGTGGCCGACTACCTGAAAAGGGTTGCTGCTTTTGTGTAGCGTTGGGGTTGCCAGTGGCAGTCGCTCTGGAGTTCGTTGAGTAATGCACAGAGTCCGTTTGCGTGCAGGTGTGCAGGGTCTGATGCTGTCTCTGGCGGGCTGTTTGCTTTGTTGTTGCATAGGTGTGTTTTTATACTCAGTGGTAGGCGTTCCATGCATGCTGGTTGCGGTGCTTGTGTTGGCCGGTTTCAGATGCCCTTTGGTAGTGCATCTTTTGTACTTCTCACCCACGCCCCTGTAGGTGCGAAAACACCCCTGCAACTGACACAGGCGATGTGATTACATCGAGTGTGGCGCAGGGCACAAGGACAAACAGTACTTGCTGCGTCTGCTGCTGCAGGCGCCAGTGTGTCCCAGCGCTAGTGTGTTGCAGATTCTGTTCACATAGCCCAAAAGTGATGCGTTTTACAATAGATTCATAGCAACAGTCTCAGGACGCAGGACCCTGCCACAATCAACGCAAGCTTCATCAACATCACGTCTGATCGCGGCACTGTGAGGACGGCATGCATCCTCACCATTGTGGCCTCCAGTGTTCTCCCCTGGTGCACAGAACAGAGCATCATTCTACAACATACCACCACCACACACACTACTATGCAAGCGTTACAATCCGTTTCAAATGCCCCGTTCTCAAAACACAACTCTCTGTCTTTACCCCCCCGCCCCCCCCCCCCCCCCGGGTGAAAGGCGGACATCTGCCCCACCCCCCCCTCCCCCCAGATCCAGGTGTCTGCTGTGCACATCCCGCACAGCGGCCCCCTGCCTGTCGTCTTGTGTTGCCTCTGCCTCTGCCAGAGGATTTGACAGCTTCTATGGCAGCAGGCTCACATCCACATCCACACCCCAACCCACACAGCGCTCACTATGTCCACACAAAATCTCTGGTAATGCATGCCCTTGGGAAGTTTGCATGCCGGGTGGGCATGGCACGCCGCAATTACACCAGAACTGACCTTCAGCGCGTAAGTTTATTGTTTGTGTTTGGCCCCTTAGCGAGCCCTTTGAGCAGCTTCATCCGCGCATGTGCGGAATCTTAGTACTTCTGCAGCAGCGGCGTGTTGGCGCTTTCAGTGGGTGCCGCGGCAGAGGGGCCCGACTGCCCTTGGGTGCCAACCTGCACTCGCACTTTCTCTCTTTACGGAACTGTTTCCTTGCGTATACATCGCTACGGATGCATCAACGCTATGGCGTGCTGTGATGAGGGCGTCGCTGCTGCCGTTGGGTGCATGGGAGAACAAACAAAGGGGAGGGAAGGGGGGTTTAAGAGGGAGGCCACATGGCACCCCGTTACTGTAAAATGGAAGCAAATTACATTGATTTTACTGTAGAATGGGCCATTTTGCGGTGACATGATGTACACGTGGCCTCCCTCTTTAACACTTGCATAGTGTATGTCAAAGTACTGGTGCACATGTGCAGGGGTCGTCCAAACGGTGTAAGAAATGAACGGCTTTCATGCCTGAAAGGTGTTGAGGGGGGGGGGGGGAGGGAGTGCTGCGCACCGGCAGCCCGTTTGGTGGTGCTACGGCATATACAGGTTGCCACTGCTGAGCCCGTGCTGCGCTCTTACTCTCGCAGCAGGCGCAGCCCAGCATGCACAGCGGGATGATGGAGCAGATGCCGCAGATGATGCCAACGAAGAAGAGGACCGAGCTGAAGGCTGTGGCCAGAGGCACCACCTTCAGGACTGGAGAGCAGACCGCCTTGCACTCCTCCTTCCAGTCTGGGATCACGAGTCCTTTCAGGTCAGGGAGCAGGTCACCCAGGTCGTCGCCAGTGATGCACTCATCCTCGTCAAAATCAAAGTCGTCCTTCCCTGCACGATGCTTTTGATTCTCTTTTCGTTTCGGCAGCAGACTCAAACTTACCGGATTTGACTTAAAGCATCAGCAGGGATGCCGCGCCGTACCGTGGTGGCGGTGATTGTGGTGGTGACGATGGTGGGGGTGCATCTTTTTGTTGCGCTCATGAATCTTCTGGAGCTTGTCCACGATATCCGTGGCATTCACACTCTTCAGCACCTCGATTCCAAAGTCCTGGATGCAGTGCGTGCATTCTACAAGCAGGAAACTCTTTCAGCACCGCATGTCTCAGTGTGCAGCAAATCAGGCGAGAGCCTAGTGCTTCCCGTACAAGCTTCAGTAATTAATACGCGACTTTATGAACAATTGATGCGCCTGGGGTTGATTTCCTCGTTTCCTGTCTGAGGACTTACGCAAGATGGAAGAAGGATGGAAGAAGGTGGATATCTGCCTTGCAGGCTCGACGGATCAAATGAGAATAAAACGCAGGATACCACTGTTATCACTATTGCATAAGTGGAATATTTTTTGGCGTCTCGGACTGACATGTGAGGCTGCAGTGCGTGTGTGTAGATGGCTGGTGGAATGGGATCACGTAGTGTGCACATACGTAGCACGGCAGCATGAGCGGTTGAAATGGTTGATGTATCAAGGCATAGTTATGGCTATTGGAAGCCTCGGACGTTCATGCTAGAAGAGCAGCTCGCTAGACGCTCGGCCCACAATCACAGAGCGACCTCGACAACCATTGGTGCGGGCACCAATTGTAGAGTGGACTCCCAGTCTGCAAGCCCCAACGAGACATAATTCGTACCTACGAAGGATTCAGGATCAGATTGGCTCGCCAAGACCCCGAAAAAAGCCGGGCCAGAGAAGCTGGTGAAGATGAAAGCACACACGGCGAGCAGTGCGAACACGCCCCACTTGATACGACCTCCGACATCGCAACAGCTCATGATGGATTGATCGGAAAGTGCAGACGGGTCTCTTGGTCGAGGGTCGTGCAGCCAGACAGAGATGCAGACCAACGAA
The DNA here is from genome assembly GCA_032359135.1 of Ulvella scutata. Taxonomy (NCBI): domain Eukaryota; kingdom Viridiplantae; phylum Chlorophyta; class Ulvophyceae; order Ulvales; family Ulvellaceae; genus Ulvella; species Ulvella scutata. Next base: position 35,614 of record JAUMHD010026551.1, read on the forward strand.
GGGTGTCGTGGGATTGCCAAATAATCGCACGCGTACGTGATCCTGCGCAAGAGGATGTAAGTTACAGAGCCTAGATATGGCTATATGCAAGGTGTTCGGCCGTGTAGCTCGAAAACGCAGATTACGCGCGTACGTAGGTAATCTACTGACAAGGATGTCATGCATCATGCATTGGCATCACCAACCTTCACAGCGATTTGTCACCACTCTGGCTGAGGAGATTTCAAGGCGAAATCATACCAAAAAAGAATGCAAGACCATACAACAATGCACGGGTGCTGTCTCTGGTCACACAGCAGGGGGACACAGCATCGCTCTGGTGAAGCTGAGTTCTAACTGGCTCCTGGGACCACAAAAACAGATGAAATTTCATGACGAAAGAGAGCCATGATGTCTAGTGGTTAGCCCATGATGTCCAGCTGAGCTCATGATGTACCGTGGATAAATTAGATGCATCGACAAGGCGCGGGGGACAAAGCGAATGCATGAGGAAACACGCAAGCAAAAAAAACTAATCGGGAACCACGCAATACCCAAAAAGGGCTACAAAGGAACCTAGAAGAACAATAACCAGTGATTTGGCTAGTTCACAGTGACGCCCTTGCAGGTGATGGTATATTTCTTTATAGTAATCCATATTTTTTGGGTCCTGAGCCAGGTTGGCAAGCCCGCAGCCGCTGTGGCTTTGTTCGTATCAGCTAAGTTGTACTTTACACACCATAGTAGCTAAGTTTTCATGCGTTCATTTGCTGGCACATCAGCCATTCTATGGAGTGAGGCCTGTAACTGTACATATTGTTTGTATTCAGTGGGTGCAGATGATGAGCTGCATGAGGCCCTCATGCATTGAGGCCCGGAGGCGGAAGGAAGGGGGCCTAACTGAGAGCCACACGGTGGTCCACGCCATACCCAACAAAAGCTTCGGCCTCAGCGCCCCTGAAGGAATGAGACAGGGACAGGCCCCCACCGTCCACACACCTAGTACAGGCTGGCATTGTGATTGACCTTACACTCAGGCGCCGCACCGTGAGCGTTCAAGTGCTCTACCACGGGGTCCCGGGTTCGAATCCCAGTCCAGCCTGTTTTTTTTTTTCTTCGAGCTTCTGAGCCGGGTGCGTAGAGGGTCTCTGGTGGTCTCCACTTTAACGAATTGCATGAATTCCTCAACTGTGGCGCTGAGACAGAAGCTCAAGCTGAGTATGGCGTAGTCCCCGTTCACCACTTCTAGCAGGTGATGCTCGAAATGTATGCTGTTTTCAAACTGAAGGATTCCTGAAGAGTTCAGCCACGTGCATGCAGCATCTCAATTAAAACTGAAGAATGCCAACAGTGCTCATGCTCTCTTGTCCCACGCAGTGATCACCAGTGTCGCTTAATTTGTCAGGTGACACACCTAAGAAGTAGTCCCAACTATCCAGGATCGTTCTATCTAACTAAGCGACACTGGTGATCACTGGTCCCAACCCATTGAGGGTTCTGAGGCCGAAGTTCTTGTTGGGTTTTCTGTGACCCCTGATTAGGGAAACTTATTTGTGGGGTGGTGACACCTGCTTTTACAAACCGGAAAGGTAGTGAATAGGCATGAACCCAAATAGCCGAAAGCAGCTAACACAAAACATCCACCACTTCACTTTAACGGCACAACAGCACCATCACAAGAGTCTTTCCCAGCACTCTTAGCCGAACTTAGTGACCTACTCAGCACATGCCTCTTTACATTGGCATGCACTTGACATTGGCTGCCGCAATTGCAGAGGGGGCGAATGTGTTCGACAGCCAAGTGACTTTGTCACCAACTGGAAAGCGCAGTAAATATGCAAGAACCATCATTATCGATAACGATGTCTGTTTTTATTGTTTCTTTGTCAACTGGCCTTGTTAGAGTATCGACAGCATTCATCATCAGTTCATCAGTATGCATTACCAGTATGTGGGCCAGTGCCAATATACATTCCTGTATTCGCCCCATCGCATATTGTCATGCACATAGCCCAAAAAAATTTTTTCCAGATGTTTCTGGGGGATGTGGTTGCTCAAAAAACTACAGTTCTCCTGAGGGAGCCAAGCGCCTGGAGAGTGTTGCTGACGTCGCCGCTGGGGCGTGGTTGGATGCATTGCCCGTTGCATCTAACTGCGTTCTTGGTGATGGGGATGTTGTGTGTTCTTTG
>JAUMHD010026562.1:0-37745 GCA_032359135.1 Ulvella scutata
CCCAGCCACAGCAGCACGCGTGAGTGCTGCGGCAGACAGGAAGGCAGCGTCGCATGCAGCGCCATGCATGTCTGACAATAGGTGGACACCAAGACCCCCTAATTTCACGGGCAGTGTGATCTGCGCAGTGTCGACCTGTGCATCTGAACATTTCATAATGTGCAAGATGCCATCAACGATTGTTTTCTCAACCTTTGTGAAATTTTATATATATATATAAAATTTTCATTGCCTCCCCTGTGGCGCTGAGGTCGAAACTCACACACAGAGTGTAGCGCAGTCCCCGAATATTTCATTCATTCTCTTGTGTAGCTTTTCTTGCGGAGCATTTATGTTATCAAAGGAGGCAAAGGTTACAAACCGGAAAGGTAGTAAATAGGCATGAACACAAATGGCCGAAAGCAACTAACACAAAACATCCACCACTTCACTCGCATGGCACAACAGCACCATCACGAAAGTCTTTCCCAGCGCTCTTAGCCAAACTGCGATAGTAATGACGAAACACAGTTTATGTCTTTGAAGGAGGCATTTCTATGTCGGTGTGCGTGTGGGTCACAAAAAATTAATTAATTAAGTTCCCTACTTAAGTTCCCTGCTGTTCTACTGGTGTTGTAGATCGTGGTCTGTGGTTGCGAATCAGTAGGCAGTATCTGAGTTGTGCCCTGGCTCGTGGTCGTGGCGTTGTGTTTCGTCACTATTATCGCAGTTTGGCTAAGAGTGCTGGGAAAGACTTTCGTGATGGTGCTGTTGTGCCATTCGAGTGGTGGATGTTTTGTGTTAGTTGATTTTGGCTATTTGGGTTCATGCCTATTTACTACCTTTCCGGTTTGTAAGGAGTTCCCTGCTTCATTAATTAAGTAGGGAAATTGAAGTGGTGGATATTTGTCTTAGTTGCTTCTGGCTATTTGGGTTCATGCCTATTCACTACCGTTACAGTTCGTACCTTAGTAGGGAATTATATGGCCAATACGAGTCAGTCATATGAGGCCAGTACTACCATCCCGTACCATCTCGTATTGCTTCCTCGCCAGCAAGGGTACTAGCCATTCTGGAAGAGATTGCCTGTTCTGTGTGTTGCAAAGAAACAAATTATGATGGTTATATTGTGGCATGCGACTCAAGCGGTGGCTGTGTGGTTTTAATTGCACTTAGCTTTTTAGGCTCATGCTTTGTCACCACCTTTTGGTTTGAAACCCAGGCTGTTGATTTGAAACGGCCTGTTTATTGCAGGTCGTTCGGAGCGCGCAGCACTCCCAACTCTGGCTAAACCAGCAGCAGCCGCTATTGATGCCCAAAACACACTTCCGCCTTCTGCATCTGCAGCCCGGGACCCTCCTGCCCAAGATCAAGAGTGCATGATCTGCTTTGAGGGTTTCCCGGACTGCGTGATGCTCCCCTGTGGCCACGGGGGCTTCTGTGGGGACTGCGCCGCATGCATGTGCTCCGGCCGCGCGCCGCTGTGGTCGGGGAACAAGCACCTGTGCCCTGTGTGCAGAGCACCTGTGGACACTGTGGCTAAAGTGCAACTAGACACGAAAGTTGGCCAGTGGAGCACATCGGAGTGCGCGCTGCGAGTGAGGGTGGCGGCGGGCCCTTGAGATTTGTGTCGCTCTGCTTCTTAGAACTTTAAGTTAATAGTTCGCCTGCAGCTGCTGCTGGAGGGAATTGATTGGGCGCCGTTCTTGGTAACTCATCGTCGAAACTAAAATTGTCAAGTTCTAAAATTGTGGACGCTCTAATGTAAGGTGTATACTTTTTCCCCCTGCAGCTGCTGGGGGATATTTGCATGTGTGTATTCATTGACAGGGAGCAGATCACAAGCTGGGGGTGGCGGTGTTACTGTGGGGGGGGGGATGTGCGGCGTGGCGGCTTGGCACATGATTCATTGACAATCCAGTGGAAGCTGTCAGTTCACTAGCTTCTACTAACGCGCAGTCAGGTATAGAAAACGTCTGAGCGTGTGTACAAGGGCGCGGCTCACAAGCACAAAAGGCGCACCAGGAAGGAGCATCTGAGGCTGGTCCACGTACGCACCGTAACCAGCAACCATGCAACGCCTGCCAATGAATTTGAACCAGCCTACGTTACACAAACACAATCCCACCTAAGGCACGACTAAACAAGGGGCCCGTCAGAGGCAGCTCCACACCCTACACACAAACGCCAAGGCCAGCGGCATGGCGGGGGGGGCAACACTGTAAAGCACGAACAGCCCGAGGCCGCGGGCCAGCGCAGGCGGCGGGGCGCCACCAGGGGCGGCGCCTGCCAGATATCACCAGCACAGACCACAGCAGGGTAACCTGGCGGCCGCGCGGGGTGGCCACAGGAGGTGGGAGGGGAAAGGGACATGGAGGCAGGAGCCGGTGAGGGGGCTGGTGGAGGGAGGCCGGGAAGCGAGGGGCGTCGGTGGTGGGAGAGCGGCTGAGTGGGGAGGGGGGCGCCGGAGGAAGGGGGGGTGGCAGGAGCAGGGATACGGTCTCTGGGGAGGGACCTGCAACATGCTGTAGCCGGGGGAATGTGGGGGCGGGGGGGGGCGGGAGATGGAGGGGGTGTGTTGGCCGTGGGTGCCGGCGCTGGAGGCCGAGGGCTGCCAGGGTTGGGGGGGCGGGGGGTAAAGGTGGGTGCACCGTGCGCGAGCGCTATGAGGATGGATGCGGCTGTTGGAAGAGTGGGGGGGGAGGGAGTAGGGAGGGGCCGTGGTGTGGGGAGGGGAGCCGCAGGGGGCGATCAGTAGCCGCAGGTGGCTACCTGTGAGTGTGTGGGACAAGTTATTGCGTGTTTACAGTCATGCATGACGATACAAAAGGACGACACATTCGCCCCTGTCGCATGAGCAGCAGCAAGAGTCTTTTTGTCAGACTACATGGGTTCTTGTTTGCATCGACAGCGGCGAGGCTCAGAATGTACAAAAAGGGCACTAACATAGAGCATGTGAAAACAGCTAACAACGCAAGCACACCGCAACCAGCATCCATGGCACTGGAGAACCTAGCGAAGAGTACAAAACACACCTATGCAACAACAGATCACCCAGCCCGCCAGAGAGAGGGGTGCAGCACTCGGAGGAGGGGGGGGGGGTCGGGGCGACCAGTGGCCGCAGGTGGCTTCTGCACCAGCAGTAGGAACCTGAGGTGCCAGCATGTTTGCTGTGCAGGCATCTGCGCACAATATGTTCAACACATCGTAAGTGGAAGCTGCATCGATGTATCTTATGTGCCCTGATGTGACGCAGTTCATCCCCGTCCAATGCCATAATCAGCTAGTGCAGTTGTCCTGTAAGAAAGTACCTGGAATAAATGCAAGGAACTCCTGACGACAATACAACGCAGCTGTTATGAATGCGGAACGTAGGTCATGCATGTTTGATGCTTAGGCGCCGCAAGTGGAAGCGGCGTGGGACGAGGGAACAGGCAGGCTCGGCAGCAGGGACCTTGCCTTCTAGTACATCATGTGCGGCAGTAGCGTACAAGTACAAAGGGGGGGGGGGGGGGGGAATCAACCTAAAAAACTACGTCATGAATGCTCGTGTAGGCGGCGGTGACGAGCTCGCACAGCACCTGGGGCGGGGGCCCTCCCTATGGGGAATAGAGAAAAATGGAGGCTGGGGGCGACATCGCCTGAAGCTGCCTGGAGGACATTCCGCTCTCGGTTGCTGCACCCGCCTTGCACCCGAGCAAAAAAACCCAACATGGCAGGCGCCTACGTTCTCATCTGGACGGCCTTCGCCACGCTACAGGAAATCATTTCATGTGTACATATACTGAAGACCTGGCATATTCTGCGTCCATCTGCACGCGTCGTTATGTACCAGGCTCGAATCTCGACTCTGTCCTTGCATGCAAGCACAGAAGCTCGCGACAAAGGCCTCAAATTGGTCGGGAGCTTTGAATTCGACGTCTCTCAGCAAATGGGTACTCATGGTGGAAAAGCACTCGTTTTCCAGTCGGCCCCAACCCAAACGCGAGATTTCCCTACGTACGCAACACATGCATGTGGATCTGACGCCAAAGCACGAATGAAGCCAGGTGATAGTCCCCACACGACTTTCTGATTCAGCCCTGCATTGTGTTGCAGACCTGAATTTTGGGCTTTTATGAAGATGGAATTGCAACTTCGCTCTTTTCGTTATCGCGTGGTTGCTTCGACAATGATGCGGCAGCAGGATGTATGGCGAGGGAAACGTAAAAAGCGAACCGGGTGTTCCCGAAAGCAGAAAACAAAACAAAGCAAGTACGCAACTCAGGACACAGCACAGGCGTACGCGTGAAGGAAGTTGCGATGCAGGGCTAGAATCACGTGGTATTGACTCACCGATACTCCTCAGATTGGATTTATAAACACAGAACTAGTGGATTTATAACGCTCACTCCTAGGCCTAGGGTCATGACACGTGCAGTGGGTACTAAACTACCATGCGTGCTGATGGCTTTATGCGGTGGCCACCTTCTGAGCTGTGTGTTCTCTTAGCTTTCTAAACTGCTGGTCATGCATTCCGCTTTCTTGTCGATCGATTCATTGCGATGTGATCGGCCTTTATGAAGGCCTTCAGCTGAAGCTTAACGTCTGGAGATGTAGATGGACGAACATCTCATCCATTACCAGGAGCGACTACTGGCCGCATCTCTGGCACATCGTTCGCAGGATCCCTCCTCGACAGTCGAAAAAAGTTCGTTTGAGTGGAGTGTGAAAATGAGAAGTGTCGTAAACGTAGCATCACGCGTCATGGCTTGATGACTGTGTAATGCATGCAGTGACAGATTCCGGATTACAATAGGAGCGCGCGCCACGTGATAGTGTCTACAGGGGTAAGGAATATGTTCGAAGCGTTCGCGACGGTTTCCTTGACCGTACGAAGGATCAACGGGCGCAAGGTTTATGAGTGCATGTGTACAACTGCCTGCCTAAGTGATTCCTCTACTGAATTGATTGTCTCGGCCCCTGCTTTAAACTTCTATTCCAAGGTAAGTACAAACCGAAGGCACTCTTTCAGCACAGGTCTAAAGACTCCCCAGGTACGGTTCAACACTGGCTCATCATGTTCTTGTTCAGTTACGAGGCCTTGTTTTGTCATCCTGTACAGAGATCATCACCTTCAGCAGGCCATCGGTGATCAGCAACTTTCAGCACTGCTCGTCCCACGAGAGGCCGAATGCTGCACATCACAACGCCCTGTGTCGTCGTATACATATGCTAAATAGTTGAATCTGTTTCCTCGAAGCAGCGTGTCGAGAAAAGCTTGAAACGGAACGCATTTCACGGATCCTTCAGTTGTGCTCGAACACCAGATCTGGTCTCCCGTGTGCCTTGTGATAACATGCGCCACACGCGCGCCAGTCAAATGAATGACATAGTTGCTTGAACGGCTAGTTTAGGTCGAGTTCACTCCTGTACGCGCGCCTCTGGGCAAGAGTATTGCGATTCGTGACGGGTTCATAACTGTCAGATTTGCTCTACCTCGAGATACAAAAGGCACACAAATGCCGCTGCACAGTTTCGCCTACTTGGGAAGCAGGTAAGGGTAGAGCTGTTCACGTGCCCATCAGGTACGAGATCGTTCACGAGTGATGTTTGCGCCGAGTTCGAAACAATTGCACGATCTCTCGCCAACGGCTGCACTACTCGTTGCAGATAGCAAACTAGTGCCTAGATGCCTCTACATGAGCCGTTGGTAAGGCAATCAGTCAGCCACCGCTGCATGCAGTTCCACGCTCAGTCCACGTCGCATTCTTGCATTATATTACGCAAGTTTGTATCTTCCGCACAGGAGCCTGTCATGCCACGTGTCAGCACATGCATACCCACTGGTACCTCAGTTCAGCGAGTAGAATAGTGACGGTTACGGAATTTTTCCAGAACGCTCTTGTGAGGCTTAGAGAAGTAAACGCGCAAGCAGTTGCCAGCGGAGCTGTGGGGGGGGACCTGTACCACGCGGATTGTTTTTGGTGTCGCGGATTGAAATCCGTGCGTGCATGCGGGCATGCATGGGGGATGATGAACCTTTAAGTTTTTTCATGTTGAGCTTGCAACTCAACAAACTTTAGCTTGAGATAGGAATAACCGCCGATGAAATAATGAGATTTCGTACGGTAGCTGCGGCCAGATGAAGAGGCATGGATGCACCAGCTGCGACCCGGCACAACCCACGACTATTACTGTATGTGGCTCAAATTTGAATGAAAGCGCACATTTGAATTTTTGGTAGGCTTGAAGCGGGTAGCTGATATTTCATACAACACACGATTCCAGGGAAGCTAGCATGTACATAGGGGATAGGATCGTCGACACAAGAGGGCGGCAAACTCAGGCCTTTCGGTTACAAGCCTGAAAGGCAATGAAAGGGCATGTGAGGAACTATACAGCTAAAGAGATCTTCTGCTTGCCGTCTCGACTCAATTTCTAGTTCTACAGTCCTGTCGATGTAATCTCTGTACAGGTATAGAGATCGAGAACGGAGATTCGTTGATAGAAAAGAAATGCAAGGAGCAGCAAGAGCACAGCCATTTACGACCCGATTAGCCAAATAGATACGATAGCCTGAGTTGGTTTCTCAGCTGATCAAAGAAATATAACTAAGCAAGCTTCCGATGCATTGTGTGCTGGTGGGAGGCAGCCGGTTCGCTGATGCTCAGAAATGTTTCGCCTGTGCTTCAGTGTACTTGTACTTTGCACCCCCGCTGTTTGGAGTTCTGAGACCCATTCCCATCGGGGCCCCCCGGGTGGTTGGGGGGGGGGGGGGGTTGGCATCATTCTTGATTTCGCCCCCAGGGCCCTCACATACATCAAAGTTTTCTTTTTCACGAGGTTAAGGCCTGCCCAAAACGTCTTCATTGTTTATTCGTTTTCAGCCGTTCTCGGCTCTTGCCCATGCACTTCCTTTCCATTCTTCCTTGGCAAAAACAATGGACGCACTCTGGGAACCACAGCTTGAGACCTGACCCTTGTGTGTGCATGCATGCAGACTCAAAACCCCAATTACAAAGATGATGTACGGCAGCTTGTGCTTGGCAGCGGCGTGTGTGGCCGTGCTCACAGCCAGTGCGCTCGCCCAGCGCGGCAGCCCATGCGGAGCAGGAGGGCAGCCAGTCTGCACAGGAGATCAACTCGTAGGTGCGAATCAAATCAAAGCAAATCGAATCGAATCACCTGTCCTAGCCTGCGCCAGGCTTTGCCTGAGTCAGGTTTTTTTGTTCACCCGTGCCCTGATACGCATGGGTTTCTTGCACTTGGTAGCTGTTGCGCGTGGTTGGAGTACTTTTCTAGATTGCTACTGTGAGGAAGTGTCATTGCCTTGAAATTGCCGGGGGTAAATTGGGGCGCGCAGCTTTGAGCGGAGCGGCAGCCCGGCACAATTTTGGGAACCTCGGGAAGAGACTCAGACAACAACTCTGCATTCTTTCCTGGTCAAGCAGATAGGTTTTCTGGTCAAGCAGATAGGTTTTCTGGTCAAGCAGATAGGTTTGCGTACAACAGAAATGTGCTAGGGTCTTCATGTGGAGACATGCGGAAGCCTTAGGGCCTGTGTGCAGGGAGGAGGTTCGAGTGCGACCATGGCTTTGTGGGAGAGGATGGTGTATGTGTTCCTTGGGTGCCGCGCTCAGAAAGGGAGCCGGTGGACGGGCTGCCCCCCTGCGGCGGGAATGGCATGCGTGTGTGCTCCGGGGATGCTCTGAACGGTGTGCCCCCCCCCTCCCCCTCCCCCCCCTTCATTTGTCAAGCTTCAAAGACTGCATGAGAGGGAAAAAAAACACCTTATCGGGAACCACGCCATACCCAAGAGCACTGGAGAAGCACTGGAACCAGTAAACACAAAACATGTTGCTGACCTTCGGTGCCATGCACTGTGAACATAGCGTATGGCACCTGCTAGGGGGCCTCTTCTTTTCAAGAGATGGTGATTAGTAGCCAACATTATAGTGGCATATTGATTTGTTCAATCTGCAGGAATACTTCAAACGAGAACTGCCCATCACACGCCGCGAGTGCTGACAACACACTGGCACTTCCCACAATCTCCTCATCTGTCACTTCCTGTCGTCAGTCCATGCTCATCAACACTGTTTATCTCTACCCTCTGAGCATCCACTGTGTACGTGCATGCATATGTTTGTGTTGTCCTTTCCTGCTACTGCCCTCTCTCTCTCTCTCTCTCTCTCTCTCTCTCTCGCTATAAGGGAGTGCCAGGAAAGAGCGGTCAAACAGCTCTCAATACGTTCAAATGACGCCCGTTTATCCTACACGCACTGTGGTCCGCCACCTATTGATGGGTACAGATCTGCTCGGATTAACGATATGTTTCTGTACTAGAGACTATCTTGCTGAGGGAGCAATCTCCTGCTGTGCCATGTGATGGATGTACGTCTAACTTTATCACTAGATACTACCGCACTAGTAGGGTACTCTGCAGTAGATAACTGGCCTTGTACACTAGTACTCGTTTCACCACACTTGCGCAAGTCCCATAGCGAAGCCCCGCCTTTGAGCATTCTACCCGGTAGCAAACGCGGCGCTAGTGTGTAAAGTTACAGGAATAACTCCATAGCATTTTTTTATGCAGGGAGGGACACCGAGTGTAACTTTGGGTTCATTGGCATGCGCGGCATGTGCGTACCTTACGAAGAGAACAAGGAGGAGGTGCTGGACTGCGGCGGAGAGTTTCAGCCTGCATGCACAAGCTTGCTGACTGATGGTACGGACGCCCTGGCTGCTGCTGAAGCGTCGCCTGCTGGTAGGCTCTCTGGTTTCCAATAAAAAAAAAAGACGGCTCTCTCTTTTTCTCGACAAGTTTGTTTTGGAACTGCGTGCTTTGCTCTTCCGAGACTGTGGCTGCTCCAGTCGGGCAGATGTGTAGCCACGAATTCGCTGCAGACTGAGCTCAGTCGTGGCTACATGCTGTCAGAACTAATAAAAGCAATGCCATAATGCCACATGTCTTACAAACCGGAAAGGTAGTGAATAGGCATGAACCCAAATTACGCTCTACATGTTGTTTCCGACAACATTGAGCATACCTTCTGCTCTCTGGCGTTACTTTTTAGCCAGACCTCGCCCCAAGTAAACTGCCCACTTAGCACTGTCAGCTTAAATAAATCCATGAAGCGGCCAATAAATTATTTAGCGGTTTTCCAGTGGCGGTATATACTTTACCTCCCGCCTAACTTTAAAACAAGAAATCGACCGCAATGCTAAGTTACAGTAAAGCTCTGCAGGGTCGTATCGTCTTAGAGAATCTAATCGGTATTTTGACCGATATTCTTATTTCACGGTTTTCACTCGCAAGACAGCAATCAGGTCAGTACATTATTCATGCGGGACACCAATTAAATGCCTAGGAATTTCGCTATTTTATGACCGTCATAGTTACGGCCGCCAGTCACTGCACCTTATTGATTTTCCTGTTACAGAAAACTACTTAAATTGGCAGCCTTTGGCAAACGTCTTATAGCCAAGAGCAATAACACAAAACATGCACCACTTCAATGCCATAATGCCACATTAAAAGTCCGTGATTACAGTTCGGCAACAAGAACTCGGTACTACTGATAGTGATTACATCGATTATAGCATTACTGACAGATGTTGGTTCCCAGTTATGGCTCAAGTAGATGATCATCTACTTTCATGAAAGTACGGTTAGTACCGGTGTGCGAAATTTCTTCGACTTTGCGCTTCATGCATGCTGTGGGGTTTGTTGCGTGATGTTTGTACAATAGCTCTGTGGTGTTGCATTAGCTCTGCGCTCGTTTCCTGTCTGGACACCGGACGATATGGAGCGTACTGTTTCCTTTTGAAATGTTCACCACATGAAACCATGTGGTGAACGCTCAGATTTGCATGTGATGCTGTGTACTTATCTTATCCTTTCTGCCACATTGCAAGTTCTGGTCCTTATTTGTACCCTGTTTTCTAGATCTGGTCCTGTCGATTTAAGAAGAATCTCTGCACCACATGGTTTCTTGCCTGCATTGCCTAATGCACTGTTGTTAGGCATCTGTTTAGACCTGTTTTTCTCGGTCCCTTGGTCCTGCTCAACTTTGGTTATTGCAGTTTGCGCATGCATGGCTCGATGCTCATGTCCTTCTGCTGACTCACTAATTCCATGAGCCATGCTATGGAGTTATGCATGTAACTTTACGCACTCACTAAATGCCTAGTTCTGCAGTCCTGTCGATGTGATCTTTCACCGCATGATGAAGTTGGGTAGGTATTGCTAGCGCTGGACCATGTTATTTGGACCTGTAGATGTGATATCTTTAACCACATGATGCCTTGCAGGTCGGGAAACTGAGTGCGACGACGGGTTCGTCAACAACAGCGGCATCTGCGTGCCGTTCCGTGAGCGCACGGGCTCGACTGAGTCGGCGGCTACGGTAACGGCATCTGCCGACCCAGACGAAGGCGTGATGATGAATGTGGCAACTGAGGGGAACGCAACTGGGTCTGCGACGGCGAATTTGGCCCGTAAGCTTCTGACAATCTGAGCGAGTAGTCAACAATCAAGCATAATCGCTGCCCAAAAGAGCGAGAACGCTTGTGACCAGGCTGAGCGAGACAAGCTCTGTCCGCTTCAAGAGTTTGTATTTACGGGAGGGTTTTGCACGTGACGCGTCAGCAAGTTTGCTGTCACTAGGGTTCTGGAAGAGCACCATTTCACATACATGTCTGGATACTGTACAGCCCATGCCGATGTTTCCGTTTGTTGGGTTCTGAAGAGATGAAAATTATGTGTTTTGCTTGGAAAGTGCTGTATGTTCGCATGATTTGCAGCAGCGGTGTGGTGTGAGAGAGAACGCTGACGGGCATGGGCATTGCGTTTCGAATTACTGCTGGTAGGGCGCAGTCTTCTTTCTTTAAAGATCTGAAGCATGTGAACTTGCATGTGATGTAGTATTCGTCTGAAGCAGCGCCTGTACGTCCACTCTTCACATCATCTCTCCTTACTTACCCACTCATTCCTGTACGTGCAATTGGTGATATGGCGCATTCCAAGTGGTGTGAATGATCGTCCTCATTCACCACTTGGGACACTTGGGACAATCCACGCAATCCGAGTTTCGTCAAAAAGGTTTGTATTACACTTTCTGATCACTCAAATCCTCCAGACGATACGCATACCCGTGTTCCAGACGAAAGGGTCCTTGAAACGAGTCTCTAGAAACCACCGAAGCACGCCACAGTGGCACGACAACTTTAACAGCGTATGAAACCTTTCCGTGCTGCTTGTTCCGCCGCCTTAGGGGCTGCGGCTGCTTATCAGCGTCTTCTCCAGGGCGCGACAAAGCATTCTATGATCCGGGGTTCGACCTACGAGGTATCGCACAGTGGCTACAAGTTGTTTGAGTTCAATCTGTCCATAAAGCCGTCAACTCAACACTCTGTACTAGGGCATGTGCTGTCACGAGCATCCACCTTTAGCGTTTGTCCACGGCACCCACAGCCTGTCCAGGCGGAGCAGACAATGCAGTCATCTTGCTTCTACGTGGTTCTTCCCGATGACTTTGTTTTCTGTGCTGAAACCCAAAACCCCGCGATCAAGCTTGGCCTACCACCAGGAGAGATGATGTTACTGATATAGTAGAGTAGCCAACAATTGTAACAAACTCCACGGACTGGAACAGTGGTTGACAAAGTTTCCTATTTCTGGTCGGGCTCCGCCTGACCAGGCCGACCTGCTCGACATTTACAACCTCAACCAAAGGGGTGAGAGCCTTTCAGAGTCACATTGTTATGAAAGGCTTCCCCCAATACTCCTCGTGATCACGACGTACTGTCAGATACTGGTCTGGATAGATGCAACCGGCCGCGGACGTAGCTGCATGTTTACCCGATGAAAGGTGTGTCCACATCCTGCCCCGAACACTCCAGACACGGATTCTGTGTGTACTTTGCTTTCAGCAGCACCGAACGCACGTCCTGCACAAGCTGCTTGTACGTGGGCGTGGCGTTGGGGTCATTCCGCTTCACGGCGCGAACGCTGGTCACCAGGGCGTTGGTCAACGCTCCGAACGCCTTGCTGGGGTCTCCAGACGGGCAGGCGTCCGCAGACGTCTCATGGGATTGACAACCCGTGATGAGAACGCCGTGTGCGGTCCTAGCCTCCCCGCCAGGGTGCTGCTGAGGCTGGGGGGCGCCGTACGCGGGGCCGGGTTGCTGCTGGGGAGCGGCCTGCTGCCCCCACATACCCCCTCCGGCATCAGGGACTTGGTGGGCCGCTTGGTGCTGAGGAGCCCCCCAGGGGGCGGCGGACCCTGCCGAGGGTTGTTGGCCAGCGCCAGACCCGCCCATGCCCATGAGGCTGCCAAGAAGTCCCATGGCTCCGCCTGCGCCTGCGCCGGAGGATCCCATCATGCCCCCCTGGGACTGGGGCTGCTGGGGTGTGCCGAACATTCCCCCTCCGCCTCCGCCCCCGCCGCCGAACATCCCTCCTCCACCTCCTCCACCCTGCACATGCATACACGTGCTGACTTTATAGGCTCTATTCCTCAGTGCTATGGAGTTATGCCTGTAACTTTACACACTTTCCGCTTCACATGCATCTGTGCACTGCATGCGGCGCACAGATGCATACGAATATATACCTGTGCGGCCACACAGGTATATATCTGTATGCATGGAGCCGTATAGACAACTGAATGAAACATGATGGTGTGCATATGCATGCATGAGGTGGTGTACACTGTAGTACAGTGAGAACACGCATGCATAAGTGAGCTTGTGATTGCGCAGTGCAGATGATGCTGCTACGCACCTGGTTCGGCTTCTTCATGCATGCTGCAAGCAGCGACAGTGCAAGCATCATGCATGCTGCGTTCTTTGTGTTGCTGCCGTTGCCGCTGCCGCCGCCGCCATGTGTCATCTGCATACGTGGGTAATACAAATGTTGATAGATTCTCATTGACACGCAACCAATACACTCTGTGAGATGACATGGTGGTCCCATGCGAAGAATGACCTGTTGCATGTTTGAATGAGGGACCACGACAATTGATAGGCATTCGAATACTAATAGAACTGGGCAAAAACAATCAACAGCTAATAGGGAACCACGCCATACCCAAAAAGGGCTTCGTTCTCATCACCATGTGACAGGGGCAGAAACCGAGCCACACGCGATCAGGCAGGCAAACACAAAGGCTGCAGAGAATGTCTCACGCAAACACGGGATCACCAACAGGCATCGCATCGTCAGCATCCTGACACTGTAATGGGGCGAAGGTTGTAACCATCACATGGTGTTTCGAAACCAAGCTCACTGACCACTGAGACACGCAGCGCTACAAGTCTCAGTTGTCAGGGACGTTGCTTTGAGAGCACATGGCGTACCTGGTACATGGCCATGCCAGCTTGCAGAAGTCCTAGGGTGTTTAGGGAGCGAGCAGAGGCGTCGTCTCCGAAGGAGCGGTGAAGCGCCTGGTGGATGTTGCCGGGCATCACACTCAGGCCGAATTTCTGGCCCAAAATCTGACAGAATTGGTTCTGGGGAAGCGACCTGTTTTTGTCTTCGTCATGCGTAAACTCCAGCGCCCCCTCCTGCACCAGTCTCAAACTGTGATGAACGTTCAAACGTTTGCATTATCATAAATAAGCTGTGTGTGTTGGTTGAGGTTGCCTGCAATGTTGAGCCCCCCCCCCTGGTACGATCGTACACGAATCTACTATATCAGTGACATCATCGCTCCTAGTTGTAGAATACGATCATAATGGATCGGGAAGTTTTAGTATGAACACAGAACCTAACACCCCCCCCCCCACACACACACACATACGGTAGGCAAGAAAATCACAGCAACGGAGGGGCATGCTGGTACCTGATAAATATACAAGAAATGAATAACTCGCACCGGCATGTCCTTGAAGAACATTCCAAGAAGGTCCATAGGGTTCATGTTGTCCACGCCTGGAGGCGCGTTGGGGTCTTTGTTGCCGGCGATCTGCTGTTCCGGGTGGTCCAGCATTGATCCCGAGTGGCAGCAATCTGAGATCATCGTGAACTTCGCAGTGTCGGGTAGAGGCTGCAGTAGCAGCCGAAGATCGTCGTCGCAGATCAGATTCATGTCTGTGGGCACGATGGCCTCGTCCTTCTGGTCCTCCTCGCCGCCATCTTTGTCGCGAATCTGCTTGCATATACGCACCCTTGTACACTTTTCACATGATAAGATTCGAACACATGTTCGATGATTTAAATGACTTTCTCACTCACCAGAGCATCCCTTTACAACAGCTCCCGTTCCAACCGGTAAACGGGCGAGGAGCTGTGTCCTTCTCGGGTGGCGTGGTTACCGATAAGTTGTTCTTTTAGGTTCCCGTTTGAATACAAAGTATGAACCCAAAATCCCAGACGAACCGGACACAAGCAACCACCAGTGCTTTTAAATTTCAAACCTTATGATCGGTAACCATGGGCAAATTTGTGTGCAGGGTTCATTTAGAACATACAGATACGACGAAACCTGGACCACAGCTGTTTCGCTGAATAACAACGGGAACCACGCTATAAATAAATAAGAAAACTCACTAATCGGGAAGAACCATGCCATACCCAGAGAGGGCTTCTATACCGAAGAAGGGGTTTGGGCTCAGCACCCCTGAAGGGGTAGGACAAAGACTTACAACCCCCGGGCTACAAGGGAACATGAAGACAACCAGAAAGGCTCTTCAGACAGCGCCGCATGATGTTACACACAAACACAGGGTCGCCAGGAGAGACCGCATCACCAACAACAATACCAACAACCAGGAGGATACAGTGCTGGAGCTGACGTAAGTTCGTTTACCCCTATTACGTTAGCTTTCGTCCCGCACCTTGGAGGGTGCTGCGGCCGAAGCCCTTCTTGGGTATGGCGTGGTTCCCGATTAGCTTTTTTTGGCCCCCAGGGTCACCTTGCTTAGTGGCGCACATGTATGGTCTGTGCGCGTCTGTTTGTTGCGCATGCGTAGCTGTCGCGGGCGCAACTGTGTGTACATATGCACGTGGCAATCGGTTATAGAGATGGTGCGCGCGGGCATGAACATATATCCCAAGTAACTGCATCGTCAAGTAGGGGAGGGCCCATTACTTGTTTTTAAGGGTTCGTGCATAGAATACGTACTCCCCTTTAGGTTTGTAAGGAGCTAGAGCTCTTATGTGCTGTCGTGCTATCGAAACAGCACTGGGTAGTGCATGCATGGTGTATTCTTATATAAAACAGACATAAAACTTTCATCTGATATTAGGATTCGAACCTGGGTTCCGTGGCCGCTGAAGTGAAACACCAGCGTGTCGCCAGGCCCAGTCTGTCCGACAAGACCTTTGAGGTAGCGCTTGATGTTTGTGCCGGTGGGGGAGTCTGGGCTGCTGCCGTCATCCACCAGCACAGAGATGTTGCGTGGGTCGAAGCCGTAGCACTCTGTGAGGAGCCCGTACATAGACTTGACGTCATTGATGCATCCACGTAAGCTTGCCGATGTGCCTGCACATGCATGCGCGTGCGTGATGCAGTTACGTGGACATGTCATTGTAGGGCTTATCATGTATGTAAAACCTTAGATGCATCGATGCTGTAACAAAAAATACCCAAAATTACAAAATTTTAAAGTTTACAGCACACTTGAACCACCACGCCAACCCTGGAGGGAATGAGCCTCAGCACTCCAAAGAGAGGGGGAGGATGGGCAGCCATTACACTCTTTCTGGGATAGCGTGATGGATGATTAAAAATGCAGGCCCCAATTGGGCTTTCTGAGGGAGTATGGTATTTCATGCTGTTCTGCAAGCTAGAGTGGCCACAGGGGTTCCTGCCGCAATTGCAACCGTGCTATCACCATGTAATTCAAGTACAGTTGATAGAATGCGTTATTAGATGGGAACGGCTTTCGTGATGGTTCTGTTGTGTCATTCGAATGAAGTGGTGGATATTGTGTGTCAGTTGCGTTTTGCTATTTGGGTTCATGCCTAGTCACTAACTTGCGGCCGTATGCGGTTTGTAAGATGAATCGATGGGATCAGAACAAAGGGCAGAGAGAAGGATCAGAATAGTACAAGGAGTCTAGACTTGTGTGTGTGTGAGGTCTTGGGATGGACCCTAAACTCAGCCGCAGGCTCGTGAGCGTTCAAGTGCTTTTACCACGAGGTCCCGGGTTCGAACCCCGGTTCGGCCAGAGCCACCTCTCGTCTTTTTTTCAAGCTTCCGTGCCAGTTGCGTAAAGGGTCTCTGGCGCTTTCCCCTTGAACGAATTGCATGAATTCCGCCACTGTGGCACTGAGGCCGAAGTATGGTGTCGTCCCCGAATAATATAGGTTTTTTTTTGGTGTTTGCGGCTACTATAGCTTACATAAAGCTGTCCATTGCAAGTTTGCAAGAACATTGCTGCTTGTCGATGTAATCAAGGTCCCTGACCACTGAGACGTGTAGCGCTACATTTCTCAGTGGTCAGGGACCTTGATTACATCGACACTGGTTGATGGCTTTCTGCTGGCGGAATGGTTGCATGGACAGGGTGCAGGATGGATCAGAAGGAAAGAAACCAGAAACAAGGTAGACGAAATGCCTGCTGGATGTGTCCCTGAAGTTGAAGTGGCTATCCTGAGCAGATTAGGTGTGCTGTGCAACATGTTGGAAGAAAAACTAACCACACACACCCACCTGTTGGAAGCACCTGCGAGTGATAATCTATTTTTTTCAGGGATAGTGTCACAGATTTTGTCAGGGACAGTGATGCATCCTTCACTGGCACTGACTGCTTTTTACAAACCGGAAAGGCAGTGAATATGCATGAATTCAAATAGCCAAAAGCAATTAACACAAAATATCCACCACTGACTGGTTCAAAAAGTGCGGAAGTTCTAGACTGCTTGTACCATCAAACCGATGCGCTGTGATAGTTACAGAGGATGCCTTGACAAGGCTGGATGGCTGGGTGGCTGGGTGGCTGTACAGTCGGCAAACATCTGACATCTGGTGGTGTTGGGAACGGGTTGGTGGTTTACCTGCCGTCCTAGGGTCGCCTCATCCACACTTATACAGTGATTATGGTAGATAAGAGTATATGGGGGCGGAAAAAGCTCAATGATACTGCCTTTCACATTCTATTTCGGTTTTAATATTGGCCAGCGGTAATATTCATCCACCTCAGTCTATACTTCAGTACGTTGCCCGATAATCCGAAACGCTAACTGTATTAGTTTCAACCGCATGCTGAAACTTCCGAAACAATCGCAAGCTGCGTTGCGGTGCTCAACAATACGAACCTTTGTACGCAACATACTTACGCACTGGCAGATGGCGGAAGCCTTGCACGGAAGGCTTGCACGCATCGATATCATCAGGAACAAACATTTCGACGATGATTTGGTTCAATAATCTGGCCATTCGGCTTTCGTTATCGCTTTGCTGAGGCGTCACAACGAATGCAACAGCACACTATGTACATCCAGCTTCTGCGCAAACCCGACGCCAACTGTCACGCGCCACAGAAATCACAGAGCTTGAACCATTTGGAAACGTATCAAATTCTGATTAAGTAATCTGGAAAAGCGTGCAGAGGCGGTACCTGGGTAGTTGCACCCGACAAGAAGCGCTCGCTTGGACATTCTTCTAAAAGTATTGCGCGAAAGGTTCACAGGAACTCCGAGCAGAAATTTTGTATGTACAAATAAGATGTACAGTTAAGGACCATGGACGTGATGTGCCACGCTTGAAGTAGATGTAGCATAACTCGTGTTGGGCCTGAGTTTTGAACAGTTCAAGCTGGCTGCAATCATGCATGTGCATCTCATGATCAGGCATCTACCAGGGCAGAGCTCACCAGCCAGCAGCTCAACAGGAATTCCAGGAAGACTGCGTTGTTGAAACATCTGTTGCAAGAATTCATGAGCGACAAGGCTGAAGAATACAAGGCGCTCGTACATGTGCAAGTACTAGAGTGCAAGATGGATGGAGCTCGAGGAGAACATGAATACATCAAGGTGGGGTTCACACCACCGAAAATACACTACCTGGGTGACATCATCTGATGAAGGCGTACAACTACTCTCGGATTTGTTCAAACATCAAGCCTTTTCTCCAAAAGGCAACTCTCTTAGAGGACTGCATGACACCCTTCCTGAGCCACGCATCCTGAAATCCACAACCCTGAAACCCTTTCACATATTCATAGAAGCGCGCAGCTGGTGTGTAAGAACTGTTCAGCACGCTGGCTACTAGCAGCTCTCGAAGTGCGTACTCTCAGGAAAACGAAACCCTGAAACCCTTTCACATTTCCATAGGACGTAGGTCGATCAGGAGTGCATCCAATGCATCTGACGCCACCCCCCACTCGTGTGACAGCATATACCACAGAACCTGAGTAATCAACCAATTAGCCGAGTGCATAATCGTTGACCAAAACGCCCAAACCCGCAGTTGCGAGCACTCCTCGAATATTTACGCGTAATTACGCAAAGCTCCGATTCCATCACATGTTGTCACACACAAAACCCTCCTGCCTTGATCTATTAGTGATCGTATGGCATCAGCCAGGATCGGGAAACAGATTTCAAAACAGAGCATGACAGGAAGAAGTTGCATACGGCACAAAAGACCAATCCAAGCTGTCACGGATGCCTGGCACCCATGCATATGTTGCTGTTTGTCCGCCCCGGGACCAACAGCAGGGCAACACAGTCGTCTGACCTCTGTTATTCTGCCCAACAGCCGCTCATACATGCCACATATCGCAACAGCCGCTCATGCATGCTGCATGCCAGACCAGCAGCTCATGCATGCCACATATCGCAACAGCCGCTCATGCAAGCTGCATGCCACAACAGCAGATCATGCATACCGCATGCCAAAGAAGCAGCTCATGCATACCGCATGCCGAAACAGCAGCTCATGCATACCGCATGCCGAAACAGCATCGAAACAGTGTCAACCTCAGCAGCTCACACGCGCCCCAAAGAAAACACGCTGTCACGATCTTCGTCTCCAGTAAACGCATCCCACATCGCCGACACAAACTGCCCAATCCTACTCACAGCCTCTTGACACGTGGATGTCACCAGCGACGCGCGGTCAGGGCCAACCACTGGCTGCAACACCGCCTCAACCCTCTCGGGCACCCGAACAGACAGCACTACTGTGACTGCAACCACGACTGCTAGTGAGAGCAGTGACCAGCGCGCGCTGGCTGGAAGAACGTTGATAGACGCGTACGACAAGCTGCGTGCTGCGCGGTCGGCACGCTGGGCAAGCTCTTTGGCGTTGGTGTCTTTCGCGCTACTCAGGATCGTCGATTGCGACTTTTCTATTCCGTCGAGGACATTGAGGAGGGTATCGTTCCCGAGGGGCACTGCAAGGAGGGGGTGAACGAGGGCGTTGTTCGCGGCGAGAAGCTCCAGCACCGCGGTGCTCCCGGCAAGCTTGTTGCGGTGGTCCTTGCTCCAAGCTTGTCCGGCGATGTCGCCGTGCCTGGTGAGTTGACCGACCAGCGCTTGTGTGGCGGCAAGCACCGCTTCATCGTCCTCGGCATGTGCTGCTGACTCGGCAGCGGCCAGCGCGCGCGATACGGCCGCCGCGACGACGTCAGGGTTTCTGCAGCTGTCGCAGAGGTCCGCGAGATCAGATTTGATGGCCGCGACGGCGTCCGCGGTGCCGCGCGCGGTGGCTACGGTGCCGCTGGCGGCGGCTTCGGCCGCCGCGACTGCGCTGGGGGGGACGATCGGCTCGCCCGCGCCGTCCACGCCCACCGGCACGCCCGAGCGCGCCGCCTGCTTCAGCGCTGAGCGGTGCACAGACACTTTATTGGCGAGGAGTACGTCCTTGAAGAAGGACAGAGCGGCGTCGCGCGCGGCGGGTTCGATGTGGTATACAGACGCAGGCTTCGTCTGCTTCGCTGCAGCTTTGCCTGAGGCCTTCTTGCTCGGCTTGCCTGTCAAAGAGACTTCTTGGTATGTGATGGTGGGGAGCACAACGCGGCTCCATGCATGAATGGAGCATGCCGCACCGTCGCCGCCAGCGCTCGCTGCCTGCAAGTGCACACCACATGTGGTACCTGTGCATGCACATATGCATGCAACACCAGCAAGCGCTGAGCTGTCAAAGAGACTCAGTTCAGGTAATCCTGGTAGGTGAACACTGGGAGACGTGCTTGAGAGTGACTCAGATGGTGTATGAAACGGAGCAGTCAATGATATGCACTAACTGGTGATATGCACTAACTGCTCCGTACAATACACAAGCACTCGCAAACGTACAATGTACGGCTGTAACCGTAGATTTAGGTGACCCGTTTAACTCTTTTAGATCTGTAAGTTAATCTTTGAGTCCTTGAGTTACACGGGTATAATCTTTGAGTTCAATCTAAAAAATAAACGGGTACAATCTGTCAAAAACTGTAGCTTTGGGGGTACCTCTGGTGTGCAGTGACATCCATGGAGGTCAGTGCCGTGCCGCCTGGAGCTACAGGCGGCACCCAAGCAGCACACATGCATGCGCGCCATGCACTCCACCGAGAACACACCTGACCGAGAAGCCAGAGCGTCACAGGGATGCGGCCGGGAGAGAGGATCTTTGAGCGAAGAGGGCAGAGGCCCTGGGAAGCCAACGCGATAGCGAGAGGGCGGGCCCGGCAAACTGCAGAGATCACGAGAAGCTCGCCCACATCGCTCTGTGCACCGCCCTTTTCTGGCAGGGCGGCTATGGACTGTTCGCACACGCGTAGCACGTAGCGCGCAGCGTCATCTGGATGACATTGCTCCGCGCATCTGCAGCAGTGTGTGACGGTGATCAGTTGTTGTGCTCACGTGTTGTGCTCAGGTGTTGTTGAGAAACCAAGGTCGCTTAGCAATGAGGAGTGCGCAGAGATGCATGCGTCATAGAGCCTCAATATTGTCACGGGCACGGTTTTGGCGTTGTGATTTATGCTCAGAAGTTAGCGTGCGCCGTCCGGCCGTTGTGTTCTATGAATGGAAGTTAGAGTGTGCATTTTGGGTGCTGTGTTCTAGGCATGGAAATTAGATTGTGCTGTTTGGGAGTTGTGTTCTATGCGAAGAGCAAGAATGTATGTACTGGGCGCGTTCCCTGTATGTAGAGCCCGTGTACAAACCAGAACGATAGCTTTCTCTGAATGTATTGTTCTGTTTTAAAACTCCTAATGCTTGATATGTCTTTCTACAAAGTTTACTCCCAGATATATGAGTATGAGGGTGTTCTCCTGCATCGTACATTGACTGCCTATGCAAGTCAATTCCTGTGAGATTGTTGATCTAGTCTTCCTATGAAAAGACAGAATGATCCAGCACGGACACAGAATGTATGAATGGGTACAGAACGTGCATGTGTAGACAACAAATGTGTGAATCGAACAAGAGGGTCGTGCGAGAGTGTTCCTGAGTTGCGCATCAACAGGAAGACTACGCCAGTGAAATAAATATGGAACGCATGCAAAGTGAATAACTACTCGCTGAAAGTACAGCGAGCAGTTATTGACTTTGCATGTACGGTGCGACTTTCAGTTTGTTCAAGTCACTGGACGGTGAAGAAGAAGTATGTGTGTGAAGAAAAGGAAAAGAACACAGTCAAACCACAGTCAAACATACGCGGCACCTTAGAATGAAGAAGGGTTCGTACTTGAGGAGCTCTTTTTGAACTGGTTCCACAGCGTCGCCCCAGGGCTGTGACATCGCAGAGTTCACACCGTATTTCTCGATGTGAACTCCCAGGTGATAGGAGACTCCCGGGAATGCTCTTGTGGTCAGCCAGGACGCAAGCAGTTGCAGCTGCAGCACCCCATCCTTTGGATGTTTGTCCTTTCCTGCCGCTATGTGTTCGGACAGCTCGCTCAGGTCCACCTGCAGATGAAAGGAGATGATTGAGGAGTGTTGTTGGTCAGTGTGCTGCAGAGGTGTTGCTGGTTGTGACTTCAAAAAAAAAACGGGAGTGACATGAGGGCGACTCACAGCACTCCTACTGCTGAAGTAACACATTGGCCGTGCAAACCTGAATGGTAGTGAATATGCATGAACCCTAGAAGACAGCAGCACCCCTATTGCTACCACCGTTGATCACCAGTGTCGATTCGGTAGATAGAACCAGTCTGAGTATTAGGGGCTATTTTGAAGGTGTGTGCCCTAACAATTGAAGTGACACTTGTGATCACTGGCTACCACATACTGCATAGCAGTCACATTGCACTGACAAAGAAGCACATAGAACTGACAAAGAACATTGCACAAAAAACACCACATAGCACTAGCTTAGCAAACAGCAAAAAACATACTGCACAGCACTTGTACTGCTGCATTCACACATACTGCGCGTGATGAACTGCTCAGGGTTTTTCAACACATTTCGGTGTTGCTGAATAGGAGAAACATCTCAGCAGAGCAGAGCTTGACACAGGTTAGGAAACACGGCTTGTGAACGTGGTCCATCAACACATATTATCTCTGGACTATTTTATCAACACACATTGTCTCTGGACTATTCGAACTCTTCTTTCCTTGACTGTATTGTTGGCATATCGGCTTGTCTAAGAACTTTCCATGATCACGCACTGAATGAATCCGAGTCCTAGGATACAGAACTGGAAACAGAAAACTACGCTCGTGAGTTTGAAGAGAGATTGCATTAAACAGGTTGAAAATGAGTCTATGTTTCCCTTTCAATGTGATAAACTCATTGTTCTTTTC
Source organism: Ulvella scutata (assembly GCA_032359135.1). Classification (NCBI taxonomy): domain Eukaryota; kingdom Viridiplantae; phylum Chlorophyta; class Ulvophyceae; order Ulvales; family Ulvellaceae; genus Ulvella; species Ulvella scutata. The sequence continues at coordinate 22,649 of JAUMHD010026562.1, forward strand.
TGCTTAATACATACCGCACAGTTTCCATGTTGTCTGTGGGACTCTTCCAGTGCCGCACACCGGCACATGGATCTGGGCAAAAAGATCCACCCAGGACATCAATGCTGGCAGTTTCAGAGGCGATACCTGGGCAGATGCGGATGCCACCGTTGATGGTACTTTTGGCAGGCTTCGTGATGTGCTGGTTGCTCTTTCAGCGCCGTTAGCTGTCTGGGATGCAGCAGCTGCCTTCTTTCCTGCAGGCTGCACCCCTGCTTTCGATGCACCAGTCCCGTTCGCTTTACCGTTTTGATTGGATTTGGCTGTGTTGTTCGTTGGAGCAGGTTCCTCTGCTGCTACTGCAGCGTTCTGCTTGGACTTGGCTTTCTTCTTGGCCTTCTTTGAAGGCTCCTTTGGTTCCTGAGGCTGCACTTGGGGAGCTGGAGCTACAGGAAAGGAAGGCTCTAGCAACACTGGTGCTGCAGCTGCCTGCAACTGTGGAAGCGTTGGTGACATATGTATAATGTGACAACCACTGATGCGATAGTCGTGAACTGGAGCGGCTGCCGAAACTCACTGAGCCAAAGCAGCAGACTGCATATCTTGGAGCCAACAAGGGCACGCAAGGATTGATAATGAACTCAGGCACGCACCTTTGCACCAGTACCTCCTTTGTTTGTTGGCGGGCTGGTGCTCGCTGCCCACGCCTGATCGTATGCAGCAAGGACCTCAAAGCCGAGCTCGTCCGGCTGATACTGCGCTGTAACACTAGGAGAAGGACGTGATACGAGGACGGAAGGCTTGGCTGCTCCTTGGCGCTTTGCTCCGTTCTCTACGACTGCGTCGTGACTTGGAACCGCTTGTTGCGCGTCCTCCTATACGACCACGAAATGGCAATACATTCGCGAAGGTGCAAACATAAACATAGTATTATACTTCATGTACATCTGAAACATGGGGCCTCTTGTATTTGCGATGCTGGCGCACCTCTGATCTGGTCTTCGTCTTGGCTTTGGCCTTGTTAGAAACAGTCTGCCATTCTGTGGGATCCGCTATTCCAGCTGAAGCAGTTGTGTTCAGACGCATGGATGGCATTATGTTACACTGGCGACTTGCGAGGAAAAGGCCTGAAGACACACCACTTGTAAGTCGAACACCCGGCCGTGATCTTGTGTCTGGAAATGAACGGCAGGAAGATACTATAATACACAGGACATACAACAAGTCGACAATGCTCAGGGGAGACTGATGTCTGGTTCATGCGTAGTTACTTGATGCTGAGCAACACTGGTTTTCCGTGAAATGTCGAGCCGTTCGATGGCCGTACAGCGAACTCCATGCGATAACAATCAGAAATAGTCATCACGGACTATCTAACCGCCCGCAATGTTGGGAACATGTGTCTCTGGCCCCCATGACAGTCCCATCGAGCAAACCAGATCAGGTGATCGAGGACACAGTAACGTGCCAATAAATACCACAAACACAGGCGTCGAAACGCAAAGACTTCTGAACATCTTGAAAATACGCACCGGAACTTAAGCACTGCTTCAGACGATACGATAGTTTGCTATCCTCCAGAAACGTCTCGGTGGCCTCCGTTCCAGACGCTGATCGCTAATGTTTCACGAACAAATCTCGAACATAAGCATATCTAGAAGCACGAGCGTTGGCTCTAGCTTCGCCGCACCGCAAGTAATGTTTCTAGGGCTCACTGTGGAGAATCTTGAGTGAAGACCTTCACCAATGCACAGTGGTACTCAAACATACGATGCTCTTCTAGATGGTCGCAAAGCATACTCAGAGGCTTTGATGTGGCGTTTGCAATTGCAGCGTATCCTGAAACACCCCCCTTCAGTACCGTGGGTCATGTTACCGCGGTGACTGCCGCGTTGGCATGGGCACACCCATCCGCACATTCCTCGACACGTATCTAGAGATAATTCACACGAAGTGACAACCCAGCGAATCTGTTCATCGTAGGCAATCAAGTGCATTTGCTATTCACAGTATCGCCCGTGTTCTCGTGCAGTTTGCAGCAGCACCAGCGCATCCTTGGCATCAGGAAGTTCGGCATCTCGAGAAATGCGGCCTTGCAATTGGCACGTACATGTACAGTCGCTGCCTGCTCAATATTAGGTTAGTGAGCAAAAAAATTACTTGTGAATTCATTCTTCAGGTGCAGCAGTTTAATATTAATTAATGGTGCGGATCAGAGGACTTGTTGCATTTCTAGAGAGTGGTGCGTCAAAGAATGCAGAGGGCGACTCTGTTTCAGTCCAAACAATACCAACCCGTGCCTTCGCGCATACGATGATGCAGCTTCATCTATCTGTCTATTGCTGGGAGGCCAGCGCCTCTAACACAAAAACCTCTTGACCAGGCCCAAACCCAGCCTCGACTAACGATCCTGAGTTATCAGCCTCTAGCACACGCCTGGGGTAGCGTGTGACTATTCTATAGCTACCAGGCATGAACCCTCCTGCCTCTATGCTTTCTACAAAGTTGAAAACTTCACGGACAGACCCTGTGAGCAGAAACCTACGTTGAATGCGAGCACCGTCAGGCAGCTGGAACATTCCCCGCAGCACAGCCTCCTTGCAGTCACCGTCAGGCTCGGCCTGAAGCGTTGCAGCGATCTCTCGCCTTTTTGCTGTGATTGTGGCCTTTTGTTGGACATCAGCTGCTGCTGCCTGCAAACAACCTTGGCTTGATCATCACAAAGCGAATTGCTGAGACAGAAGGAATGCAATGAAAGCACGTGTGCTGAGACCCTCACCAACACAAAGTGAACTTCTGAAGTATAGATGCATGACGACCAGCCATCCAAGAGGAAGCAGTGAACGAACGGAACAATGTGTTGCAACTGCCAGGATGTACAACAACAAGCCTGGCAGGATATGTAATCACAGAGTAGCACAGCACTGTGAACTGTGACGCATGCGGAGCAAGGTGAATGTAGCAGTCGTACAGCTGCAGCTTCAGCCTGCCTGCGTGCCTCCTCAGCCTCCAGTGCAGCAACTCTTTCTGCCTCTGCTCTAGCGGCAGCCTGTACATCATTGTGGGGTGACAAGCTGAAAAGGCAACTAACAGCCTCTGGTTCCAAGAACCCAAATAGGCACACGTAAATACATACAACAAAGTACACATGTCTGCTTCCCTTTGATCATCACAAAAGAAGCATCATGTAATTCATGTTTGTTTCAATTGCTAAACAGCGTGAGTATTGATGGTGGATTGCAATTCCAGTGACAACATGTTGGAACCCAGGCAGCATATCTTAACCGGTGGACTTATCTGAGCTCAGATGTCCACTGACATCTGTGAGCTGATAAATGCACACGCAATGGTGGACGGCACCAGCGCAACACGTACCAGTAAAGAGGCTTTGCAGGAAGTCTGTGGCAGACATCCATGTGTTCCCAAATCTACAAATGAAACTCGCAGATGTCCCAACGGTGTGAATATGCATGACACCATACAGACAAAGGTATTCGGCAGATACTGAACACCAGAAGATAAACCACCGCTATGTATCTCTGACAGGTATTGCTGAGAACAGTGTCGTGTACGCGAAGATAAGCAAAAGAGTTTGAAGCAGCATGCTGAAACAGAATGAAGCATGACGCCACATTATTGCAGCACTGTGTACGGTCATGGTGCTGGGCAGGTGCTCGACGATGGAGACTCGATCACTGCCATCAACTGCCACCAACTGCATCTGCTAGTTCAACTGCTAGTTTCGTGCCGTTATACAAGAATAATAATGGACAGGCAAGCGGTGATGCTGATGTTCTGTCATTCAAGTTAAATGGTGGTTGGTTGCGCTGGTTGTATCTGCCTATTTGAGTTCGTAAGTACTGTATTCGTTCAGTTCAGTATTCAGTTTGTAAGTGTCGATGTAATCAAGGTCCCTGACCACTGAGACATGTAGCGCTACATGTCTCAGTGGTCAGGTACCTTGGTTACATCGACAGTAAGTCTTTATCACGGTGATATTGGGGAGCCGGAAAGAAGCACCTGCTCAGCTGCGACACGTTCCATGAACTCTGAACTGGGAGTCACCTCAGCCTCCAGATCGGTGTCCACAAGGCTGACATGCGGCTGGGGTTTCAGGGCGTACACTTGTAGCCACTGCTGCACCCCAGCATCCACATGTGACTCTGTAAGAAACGGATATTCCTCTGGAGCTGCCGCGTCTGTGGCTGGATGTGCATCTGAGGTCGGAACACTTCCTGCAGTGCATACATACTAGTCAAACACGTTTATGCAGTACTGGTGGTGAGAACAGTTATATAGATGGCTGGCACAGGCATGTGATACAGCCACAGAGTGTCGATGTAAACAAGGTCCCTGACCACTGAGACATGTAGCGCCACATGTCTCAGTGGTCAGGGACCTTGTTTACATCGACACAGAGCCATTGGGATAGCCTACAATTTAAGGAATGAAACATTAGGCATAGACTGGTAGATGGTGCTACGTGCCGCTTGAAGACCAACAACTCAGTGGAATATGCAACACAGTTGCAGTGTGTACTACACTAACAGGAGTCCCGAGTCAGCACAATCTTCAAGCAAAAACAGCAGTTTCTGAGTCAGAAGCGAGCCCTCGAGCCAAAACAGCAGCTTGCGGTCAAGCACTCAAACTACAAGACAAAGCAGCAGCTTATGGGCATGAACACAGTGTGGTGAAGCAGTCAAACTACAAGACAAAGCAGCAGGTTATGGGCATGAACACAGTGTTGTCAAGCACTCAAACTACAAGACAAAGCAGCAAGTTATGGGCATGAATGAAGACAGGGCACCGGCAGTAGCTGCTAGTGTAGGAACATGAACGGAGATCCAGTCACCCTCCGACAGCGCAGTGTGGCGCATCAAAGTAGACTGCAGCAAGGCTTCCAGATCGACATCAGAACTCTGCACCGCCTTTTGGAAGTCTTGAGACTGTGGAGTGAACGCCACAAAGGCACCGGGCTCGAGTCGATGATAGCTGACCCTCACATCTCCGTGGGGTTTGGCCTGCAGCATTTTCAACATGTTCCTTGCACAGGTAATACGGCTAGTATTGTTCTGGTAAACAGAATCATTCGGGTTCATATAGTCTGACTCCCTGAAGGGCTCTTTAGGCCCTTGCTACGACTGGTTCTGTTGGGATGACTCTAACATTCAGCAGGAGAAGATACTCGATCACTTTGCGATCTGCAGAGCGTGGGGAGTGATGTGTCTACCATCTTTTGCTGTACTCATCATTGGTATGGAGCTCAGACTTGCTTGAAACTGATGCGAACACAACATGGCGCAATCTGCTGCATTCCCTGACAATGTGTAGTGCATGAAAGCGAGACATGCTCGGCGCATCACAATTGATGTGCATGCAGCAAGAAGTGCACTCAACAAAGGGTCTAAACTAAGGACATATGCCATGGTGCTGTTGTACCATTCAGTGACGTAGTGGATGTTTTGAGTTCGTTGATTGTCGCTATTTGGGTTCATGCCTGTTCACTACCTTTCCGGTTTGTACGGACACACTCAGCAAAGGTCAATTGCGGGCATGTTTGCCAAACTCTACATGGTGAGTGCCTCGGTATATATTAGACATTTCAAAAGTGGCCGCAGCATTTTGAGAACACACATCAAGGCCCCAGAGACTGTTGGCCACCTTCGGAGGCAACATGATTACTCCTTCTGGTGCAGTGAACTCCAGTACTGACGCCACTGTGGAACGTCCATCCCTAGCAGATATACGCCAAAACAACTGTCCGTGTTCGAATGCTCTCTGCTTCATAAGCTCGCTGCTAAGGCTGGCAGGAAGCACCACCTTGTCCTCGTGTCTCTTAACACCTTTCGATGCAGCTACCACTGTCGACAGTGGAACAGCAGTCAGAGTTGCTGTTATACTGACGCCTTTGTTGTGCTCCAGGTCCTCTTGTCTTTGCTGCTCAGCCTGAACAGTTGTATGTCTGCTCTTGGCATTGCCGTAACAGTCCGTGACAATGTTCCATATGTGCCCCGTGCAAGGACGCAACAACAGAGGGGTAAAAACAGATTATGCTGATGATGTACCATTCCTCACTTACATACATAACCAGTGGAGTCAGCCTGCGCAGGGAGTTCAAACAATAGCACCTTCTCAGCCTCCTCGGCTTCCTTGAGGCGCAACGCTGACACAGCTGCTTCATGAGCTGCACGTCTATCTGAAGCTCGTTGGTTCTGAATTCTCTCTTTCTCCGCCTTGCGCTGCTCCTTTGCAACGGTCTGCTTCGCTTGCTCCTCGAAGCGTGAGGCTCGCTGCTTGAGATCAAACGTCGACAAGCTACTCATGGAAAGCATTTAAGAACTGTGTATATTCTGGATGAACAAACGCGATGGCGAGGTGAATACACGGTGAGAGCCAAATGGGTATAGTCTACTTACAGCACTGCAGACGCACCCAGCAGATACGATGCGATCCAGAAACCTTGGGGACGCGTCCATATGTATCTGCTATCGTGGCAAAGTATATGACATCCTGAACCGAGGTTTCGGTGTACCTATTCGATGGTAGCTGCACCAGCGCTGATGACGAGATGTTTCATGAAGCTTCTGTCATCGCTATGCATCCCACACCTAGACACTGCATGGCTATGAACTATAAACACCTGCGAGCTGTGATTGGGAATATTCAGACCACCGCCAGGAAGAAGTGTGAGGCCACTGGCACAGGAATACAACTTGTATTCCTGTTCTACCCTAACTTTCCTCCGTTGCATAACACAGCTCCACCCCAGACATAAAAAGAGAGTATGATTGTCATGATGATTGACATGATTGCCCTTGCACATAGCAACACGGATGTCATGATGGGCGCTGGCCAGAGAGACTCCAAAGGACACATGGCCAGCGATAGAAGCTGCAGTGGACTGAGGTACCCGACGCCCTGTTTGTGAAGGTAGCTGGAGGAGTCAATGACGAAGACAGTGAATGTGAGGCGGGCATCCTGAAGAGTTCATTTGGGAACATTTGCACACACGGGTGGCCGCGGCAGAGTCCCTGGCACTGAAAGCGGCGCGCCGGGGGATGTTTGTGGCGCCCCCAGGGTGGGTAACTGTCGAGAGGCGCATTTCTATAGCTACTACTACTTTACACACACATTTCTATAGCTATGTTTCATTTAGTGGCTTGAGTGGCACTTGGTGGGGAGGCCCCCAAGGAAGAACAACAGAGGATCCCAGCTGGAATTTGCAACAGCCCGAAATTTCCCCATCAGCGAGGGAGAGTCGGGGGCTGGTGGGCAAGGTGTCAGGGCACGCGCCGGCGGTGTGGCAGGCGGCAGTGCAGTATACTGCCCAGCCTAGTAAGGTGAAGCCTAGCAAGGTGATCCACCGAAGAGATGCTGCATCGTAGAGTTATACGCTTCACGCCGAGGATTTGTGAAACTCATTGGCACACCTGTGACAGGCCGTGCCCAGTGTCCATGTTTTGTCTTTGGGTGAGTCTGATTTTGTGCTGCCTGGTCTGTGCTTGCTCGTATTGTGTTGATTTGCTTCCTATCCTCCCTCTTCACCTGCGGGTGCACCCGCAACCTGCAATTCTGAAGGCTTGGATGAGCTGCCGCTGCGTGGGCTCTGCCATCGCGAAAACTGTGGCCTTTGTGTGACTGGATCACCTACTAGTTGCACTATGGGGTTTACTGCGTTGGAGAGGCGCTGGCGTTGTGTGCAGCACATTCTGTTTAGTTGTAAAGCTGCCCCAAGCAGGGTGCCCTGACCCGAATGACCTCTGGGATGACCTGCTCCGGCTGGTTCCCCCTGAAGGGTGTGCGCGGATTGCTCCCCTTGCGGCACGTGATGCGAGTTGCTTTGATCCTGTCTCTGTGAGTACATATTGTGACCCTTGGGTTCTTGATCCGTCGATGTTCCTGCGGGACTGTGAGGCTGATGCCTGTGATGCGGTGTACTCCGTTGTTGCCACTTATATCATCCTTGTTGGTGCTGTTGTGGCTGACGATGCGGTCCCTGTTGGCGACCCTGTGTTTGCTTGCAACATTGTGCGGCGTTGCCTGTGCACAGCCTCTATGTTTGCCATGGTCCCGTGTTTGCCGGGGGGCGTATGTCCTTGTCCCACCCCTTCGGAGGCGCTGAGGCCGAAGCCCTTCTTGGGTATGGCGTGGTTTCCGATTAGCTTTTTTTTGTAACGCAAAGTTGCTTAGTTCAAAAGATGGCCGATCGCAGTTTGGCCCGCAGCTTCAGCTTCTCAAGCTTGAGAGATTGGACAAAAAAAACGTCGTAACAATCAACGGTAATTAACTTTCAGAACTTCCATCCGTATCATGTACGAGACAAGAAATAACAGGAAGTACTGTCGAAAGAAGGATGCATATGCCTGGACACGTGTACGTCATCCGCAATGCCATCCATATCCAGCATGCTTGCAACTCGGTAGCACTGAGCGATAGAGAGGCCCTTGTCCAATCACTGTGCCCGTTATCTGTGGAACGTTGCTGAACGTAACAATGATAAGCAGTAAAACGAAAACTTGTATACGCCGAGGTATTGGGTATCGGAAGTATCCACCTTTTTTTGGATAGGATTTGTGGCGGCCTCTCGCTATAGCTTCCCTAGGCCTAGCTAGCTTGGACCGGCTTTTTCATGCATAGTTCTTCGCATCCAGGTGGGAAAGCGGATATCGAGGCTTGGTTCCTTTTGTCAGCAAGACTGCAGCTGGCAATTTTTGCGGAGTGTGTGTATGTGGAGCTGGCGATGTGTTTTTGCGTTCAACCGGTGCAGACTTCCGCGGTTGTGTTTTCGTGTAGCTGAAAGATATCAGCCGTTCTACTGACTTGTGAAGATTCTGCTGCGCCAGTTTCTCACTCTCTATAGACTGTGTTTGGCTGAAGAGGGCATGCAGAGTTGGGTGTAGTGACGAGTCTGCTGCTTTGTGTTTTCGGGGTTTTTTGAACTCCTGCTGGGACTCTGCAGATGCCGCAATAATATGGTGATTGTCATGGAATCCCATGCTCCAAGTCGAGCTTGACGACGGCGTGCAGGTGTGTTGACGTTTACACATGTGTACATCTGCAGCTGCCTTCCGTGCATCATGGTATTGAACAAGATTACGCCAGTCGACCAGCTGGTCGTGGAGCCACTAGTGGTGTTCAGTCACCCTTTTGTGGTGCGCGCTGTTGATATGACAGTGGTCGTCTGTTGCTCGTTCACAGATGACCCACTTTGATTCACGGTTTCGGGACATCGGCTACGTTTAGGATGACTGCTAGTGGGTCTAAACATCTCTTCTGGGTTGTACGAGTATTCGATCTTCGCTCTACTTCTGTTTCGGGCAGCTGCTTGTGAATGAGCGAGCTACTTGTGTTATGTATGAGCGGGCTCCCTGTTCGTAACGGTTACCTATTAGCTTTCCTCTACCGTTGTCAGATAAAGCACCCTCATTTATTCTTGTCTTGCGATGAATTGTATTAATGCAGTCAGCGGGATCGATAAGGCCATTCGAAGCAGCGCACATACTGCGTTCCTGGGACTGGACTAGACAGGTTTCGTGTCAAAGTACAATTCCCAGACCATCTCTGTAGGTTGAGTTTCTTGAGCGTGGAGCTGTCGCGCACACAAGAGCGGTCGCCAGTAGGCGTTTGGGGGCGATGAGGAGACTCCTGGTGGGTGGTGTTCTCTTGGCACAGACACTCTGTTTGTGCACGTCCCGGCATATCACTGAAGTGGACGAAGACAGCAACAAACTGTTGTATGTCTCAAATGCTGGTGATTTCGTGCAAGCGTTACGGAAAGGAGTACGGCACATCGTTGTCACGGAGCACCTTGACCTCTCCGAAGGTTTCTCGACAGTGTTACCCACAACCTCTGCGGGAATTGCAGAGACGACAGAAACTGCTACAATTCAGGTGCGATGCAACCCGCTTTCAGGCATTGTGTTGGCTGTTGTGGCGATAAGCTGTATTGGGTGGATTGTTGTACTTTTGTGCACAGAACGTACCCTGGCTTGCCTTAGTATATCGTATATGTTCTGAAGGGGAGCTGTGAAGGAGCAAAGCGACCTGCCATCCCCGAGCCATTGCTGCCTTTTCCATCCCCCAGGACTTGTGTCCTGGAGATCCATGAGGACTTTCTGGAGCTCTCTAACGCCACGGATGCCATATCCTTGTCGCATCTTTATGTCAGGTTGAAGCCTCAACAGGCACGTGCAAGAAGTACACTAATCCTGCAGAAGGTGCCCAGGCTGTGGATGACAGACATGGTTTTTGAAGGTGATGGCGAACGGAGCCGAGGTCTAGAGGCCACCGAGGAGACAAAAATGTACATGGAAAGTACGATTGTTTCATTTGTCGCTTGTTCAACGTGCCTCTGTGGGTTGATGCGACGAACATGTCGACTACCTTGGCGTTCACAGCGCTTGGTGACATTTGCGTGTAGAAGTCTTCCACAAGTCCTCCATCACGCAAAACCACTACAGTCAAGTATCTCTTTTTCTGTGCATGTTATCGACTACGCTTGGCAGTCTTGTCGCAGTTCATCATCTCCTTGGAAGAACATTGGCGCGTGGTACATCAGCAGAGCGACAACACTCAAAAGCATATTGCATTTGCATCTTTCCCTTTTCGTGCCTTCGTTGGTATGTTCACTTCCTGTTCTAGTCGTGCGCGCATATATCGATCGTGGATGCGCCGCAACGGATTCTGTTCGTCTAGTCATCGTACATAAACTCAGTGGCGTATGTGCAGACGTGCTGCTGAGCAAGTTTGAGAGACCTTTCGGCAGTGCGATCAAGCTTAATGCGAGGGTCACAGCGTCGTTGTCTAGCGTCCAGTTCTTGGGCAACACGTTGCAAGTTGAGAATGACACAAGCGATCAATACGGACAGGACCTGTACGTCGGTGCATTTTCTTCTGCTCTACTGCACAACATCACATTCACGGAAGAGTCAGCTGGAGCACAGATCGGGGCCCAGGGAAGAAACTCAAGTGTGTACTCTAGAAGTACTGCAGGCGGAGGCGGTCAGGACGCAGAGGTTTCTGGAGGGCAGGAAGTGACAGCAGAAGTGTATGTCAAAGACAGCAAGTCCTTGAGTTCCACCGATCCTGTACCAGCTTCCGAGCTGACCAAGTTTCTTGCACTCAATGATCCTTGGTATGTCGAAGTGATCAAGGTATGCACTGAACTCTACTAACGTAACTTTTCTGTATTTCCTACGGATACGCAATCAGACACAAAGTTCAAGTGTGATTTGTTGCACTGGGTTTCGAATTATGGTACGTGCACATCCTCTACGAGCATTCATGTATGTGCACATCCACTACAAGCCCCACATTTGAATATTAGAATACCTGGCATGACGTTCCTAGTTACGGATGCAGACGCCACACCGCAGGCATGTTTATGGATGTCTGATGTACATCACATGTACATCAGACATAAACATGCCTGCGGTACGACATCTGAATCCGCAACTATGAACATCATGTCGTGTACTGTAATATGCAGCATACAACGTACGGTATAACCGAAATGCCAACATGTAATCGTATATTCTGCGGTCATGATTCATAACTAGAACGCCGCACAGGAGTGGGAGGAATTGGTGACAGATGACCCATACGTCCGGCCGCCCAGCGAGGCAGCAGACGCCTCCCGCAACGAAGAGGAGGCCTCAGAGAGGAGCAGCGAGGGGGGGCTAGTGATCGGCAAAGGTGAGGGGGCTATGGAGGTGCCGATGTGGGCGTGGATATTTGCTGTTGTGGGCGTGACCCTGCTGTTCACAGCTCTAATAGGAATCTTCTGCTGGTTCATCCGGCGTAAGCACTTTGCCAAAGACTCGGTGCGCTCCTCTTTGTAAGCTTGCAAACTCTCGCACTTGTGGATGGTTGGCCCCCAAGGCCACTATTCTGCGGTTGCCCAGGCCGCCGACGCATGTTGGCGCCTTCTGTTATATATTCGTTCTAGTCTCTGTATTTTCGGATCAGCCTCGTTCAGCACGGACTCGCCCTTGTGGTTGGTTCCATCATAACTTCGTTCTGTTTTCTGTGTGTTCCTCCCCTTTGGGGGTGCTGATGCCGAACTCCTTCTTGGGTGTGGTGATGCGCGATTCCCGATGAGAATTGTTTTCGCTGGCACATAATAGTATAACATGTGTGTTTTGGGTTTCCATTCAAATGTTTTTGGTGCTTCATAGTTTGATCTTGCATGCTTTATGGGTTGTTTCATACAGGTCAGGTACAGATCTGAAACAGGTGTACCTTTCTTTGCTGATAGAATGGAAACAGACCCCTGTGCCTGTCATTGAAGCTCTCTGATCTCAGTGTCTTCGCACAAACTTGCTTTGCATGCTATGCAGAGGTTTTCCGCTGGACGCACAGGCAGCCCCGCCGGCAAGCATGCGCGCGCTGTAGCGCGGTCCAGAGCTCTGTCTTCACAGCTCCACGACAGCTACGCTGCCTCCTCAGACCTCCCCCTCAGGGTTTCCGGTCCTCTCGCGATGACCTCCCGCAGCGGCCAGCTCCCTGTCGACGCCAGCACAGAGCGCAGCGGCCTGGTGCGTGTGCCTTCCTTATAAACATATGATTTCTCATGCATGTTGGATTACGTAACTATACGAATTTGCAATGTTGCACGCATGCATGCATACACCCTCCCCAGTTGACAGCTTTTGTGTCATCGCCTGCCAAACCCTGCACAGAATGTGCGGTAGGGTTTACGACGGAGGTAACCGTGTAGCTGATGTGGAGGTGATGGTTGCAGGGGTGGTTTTTGGTTGTGTATGTATGTATGTATGGGAGTGCGTGACGGGTTCCAGCGTTGTTTCATGTCCTGGGACCATGGGATTGGAGGATGAGGGGTACCTAGCCCATTTACCTGGTGCATGTACGATTGCTGATTGTACTGTTTGACAATCAGCAATCTTTATGCCACGTGTCCTATCGATGCAAGTACTGTTTTGCAATCGTCACATGCATGCATGCATGCAGATATCCGGCTCACTGATGGGTGCGCAATCAGGCAACATCAACCAGCTCAAGGTCTCGATGCCGATCGCGACGCTGGGGTCTCATCGCCTGGCGTCACCTGTAGACGCACCCAGCCGCCGGGCGTCATGTGTCACTACCAACAGCAACAACTTTTCAACAGACAACGTCAACACACAGAGCATGCAAATTACGCCGCGCAGCCCAGAAGTGCGGGCAACCTCGCCCAGCCAGTCGGCGCGCGCGCTGCGCGCGCACACCAACATACTCACACCCAACGGCACTCGCCCGCGCGCGCCAAGGTCTGCAGGGGACCTTCTGGGTAGGGGGGGCGCCGAGGAGGGCCAACCGGGGGGTCCCGTTGCCCCCCTGCAGTCTGCGTCGACCTCGTCGTCTGTTCTCGACATCAGTGATCCTGTAGCCACTCCCACGGGAAGCGCAGGGGGGCGCAGTGGGATCGCAGGCACGGCCCATTTTCATTCCACCAAAGTTCTTGTACTTTGCATACTTTTTCTTCTGGGTTGTAATCATGCAGGTTTACATCAATAATCAACAAAAAAACAATAGTAGTTTCTTTCTCAGGTGACAGGAAAACCTGCTCAGGAGAGAGCCTTGTCAGAACCAAAACCTCCTCGCCAGTTTGATCTATCGAGAAGGTGGTAAAGAGTAATTGGAGAGTGTGCAGGTACACCGATCACCCCATACACTGATATTTCGCAACCTTTCCGTGGCACGCACGAGTTGTCCCCTGCGGCCACAGTTGCGGCTGGCGCGAATCTTGGGCAGTGGCCACAGGAGCTCGAGGCGGCGCTGGATAGCATGGCGGCAACTGATCAGGCCTTCCTTGGTCGCTATGAGCTCCTGGATGGTTCGTCCCGACAACGAAGCTCACAGGGAATTGTGGCGTTTGCCACATGCGAAGACACGCAGACGAAGCAGCAGGTGCAGGTATGGGTGCTTCATATGGTGGTGTTCATGGGCATGCTGTGTTGTCTTGTTTGGCTGTAGGTTTCTACTGTTGTATGTTCTTTTGTCTTGTCTTGTCTGTCTGTGTCTACTGATGTTTGTTGGTTTTGTCTTGTCTTGTCTTGCATGTCTGTCTGTTTCTACTGATGTGTTGTTTTGTCTTGTCTTGTTTGGCTGTCTGTTTCTACTGATGCATGTTGTGTTGCCTCGTCTGCCTGCTCCTACTGCTGTAAAGTCTCGGTATCTGCAACGTCACGTAGCATCAGCTCGCTCGCATTCTTTGGTCACTTTTCCCCGATGCTTCCCCGATGCTTCCCCGATCCTTCCCCGATCCTCTCCTGGCCACGTAGGCAAACATGCCGCCTAAAAACAGTCACTCTTCATCGCCTGACCAGGATTTTCCTGCTTCGGGTTAGGGTATGTACTCACAGCCCAATACGTGTCAAATAATATCCAAAAAAGTGGCTCCCGAAATGCAGGTTGCTCTGAAGTTTTTCCTCAATAACGGCCAGTTTCTCCGCGAAGAGGCGCTGTACCGCCAGAGCGCGCTGCGACCGCTCATGCAAGCAGTGATGGCCATGAATGGCAACGCACAAGGCGCGATCACATACGGCCCTTACATCTTCCCGCCATGCATTGTGATGACTCGTGGAGAGAGCCTCAGGAGTTGGATTCGGTCAGAGACTCGAACTTTCAGTCAGGTCTGGGCTTCCCCTCCCATCTACCTGCGTTCATAGTACATGTGATTGTTATGTTCCATGACAACTCTATTGTGGAAATGACTTTCAAGGTGATGCTTTTGCGGGGAAACACTAATTATGTCAGCTCAATACTTTTCGAGGGTGTTACATATATTATTCATACGAGGGCGTTGCATGTATTATTTAGTTTCGAGGCTGTTACATGTAGCAACTCAATGATGTTCTGGTGTGAGCACGCCAGAAGATAGATTAATTTGGCTGACAGTGGCTGACAAGTTGTCATAAGGAAGGAGAAGTTGTCATATCCACAACTTCTCATAACCAAAACTTGTCATAGCGATGCACCTGGCCGCTGTTCTGATATTCGAGTGAAGAGCTCTTGTCGCCTGGCAAAGTGACCGGAAGCTGACCACCTGGTTTCTTGCTTTCGAAGCTTACCACCTGGTTTCTTGCTTTCGAAGCTTACCACCTGGTTTCTTGCTTTC
>JAUMHD010026573.1:0-37740 GCA_032359135.1 Ulvella scutata
CCCGCCCCCCACGCACCCCCCCCCCCCCCCCCCCCCCCCGAGCGCGGTGACATCAAGGCAATGTTTCCAGCATGGCAGGAGATGATCCTTGACATCTGCTTTATCCACCCCTGCGTAGATTCCTACGCCAGTGTTGCTGCCCGAGCCAACGGTGCCGCGGCGGACCTCAGCCACCAGTGATCACCAGTGTCGCTTAATTTGTCAGGTCGCGCACCGAAGAAAAAGTCCCAATTATTCAGGATTCTCCTATCCAACCAAGCGACACTGGTGATCAATGTCCGCCACTAGACCAGAAAGAGGCGACGTCGCTGAGCAACAAAGCAAGGTAGCTGTTGCACAACCAACCAACATAGATATACAGAAGAACTCGCAGAAACACTCCCACTACCGTAACGGCTTCTCTCCCACCCCTTGCTCCCACTCCCCCAAGACGTCCCTCGTGAGTATCTTGCCACTGAGCCACGAGGTCTTCAGGCGCCTGGGTGAACCAGCAATGCAACAACTCAACCCCCTAGCCGAGCTTGCCGGTTCAGTTGTCCACCGGCGCAGTTGACAAGAGGACCTTTGTGACCCAAGCTCTGCGCGAGATGGCTGCCGTGGCCTGCCGCAGCATCATTTACATGTGCGCCACCGGCGTGCATGCCCAGGGTTGCCGGCAAGGCCCTCCTGCCGGGCCTGCTGGTTCCTACAGCTGACGTTGCAGCCACCTGCGGCTACTGATCGCCCCCTGCGGTCCCCCTCCCCAACCTGCGGCCCCTTCCTCCTCCCCCACATCCGTCTTCATAGCGCTCCCGCACGGCGCGCCCCCCTTCCCCCCCCAACTCTGGCAGCCCCTCGGCCTCCAGCCCCAACAGCCGGCACCCACAGCCAACACACCCCCTCGATCTCCCGCCCCCCCCTCCCTACCCCTCCACCTGCCGCAGGCTACAGCAGGTTGCGGGTCCCTCCCAGCCGTCCCTCTCCCCGCTCCTGCCGCCCCCTCCTTCCTCCAGCCCCTCTCTACCCCTCGGCCGCTTTCCCACCACCAGTGCCCCTTGCTTCCCGTCCCCGGCCTCCCTCCCCCAGCCCCCTCACCGGCTCCTGGCTCCATGTCCCTTTCCCCTCCCGCCTCCTGTGGCCGCCCCGTACCCGCTTGGTTACCCTGCAGTGGTCTGTCCTGACGATACCTGGCGGGCACCGCCCCTGGTGGCACCATGCCGGCTGCGCTGCCCCGCGGCCCTGGGCAGTTTGTGCCTTTCAGTGTTGTTCCCCCGCCATCCCGCCGTGCCGCTGACGTGTGTGTTTGTGTGTAGGGTGTGTCGCTGCCTGTGGTGGGCTCCTTGCTCGATCGTGGCACAGGTGTGTTCGTTTTGGTGGTGCGCAGGTTGGTCTACATTCATTGGTAGACGTTGCATGGATTCTCGTTACGATGCTTGCGTCGTTAAGTAGCTTCAGATGCTCGTTTCTGGTGCACCTTTCGTGCTTGTGAGGCGCACCCTTTTCGATGCAACCACACATATATTCCAATTCGCACTGTGGCCGCCGCAACTTGATAACTTCAGTCGCGAATTCAGCGGTTTGTGCTATAGAACTGCGCCGCTGGAAATGAATGTTTCACACATGTATTCGAATTCAGGATGTGGGCTTCCTGCACTGGAGAGATTACTTCACTACCAGGGACACAACCAAAGGTATTATCTTCGCGATGCTTTGCAAGAACCGCGCATGTGCCAACACAGCTCTTTGGAGCTTCGCTTACTTTCACACATACAAGCTGATATCAAACAGATGCAGCACCCCGCAGGGATGGGCTCGAGTGTGTAAAGTTACAGGCAAAACTCCATAGAATGGCTCATGTACCAGCAAATCAATGCATGGTCATGAGTAGCTGCTTCATCACTGACAGCAGCAGCAGCAGCAGTAGCAGCTGCAGTGCGTGCTCAAGCTGGTCGGCAAGCTGTGACGTGCACGCGGCGGGACGGCCCCACAGGTGCGGACTGCATGTATGCAGTGTACGTTCGCTTCGGGAAGCAGCAGAGATGGTCCATGTTGTGGCGTTCCAAGAGGTAGGTGCATGCATGGTGGGGGGGGCACATGAGGTGGTTCGGTAGCAGACGTGGTTCATGTAGGTAGTTGCAGGGGCCATGAGAACAACCTCTCGCTGCCTTCCTGTGATTCCTCAGCACCCACATCCTCCGCGCCACTATCGCAGCCAGCTGGCCAGAACTGCCGCTGTTCTCTGGGCGATACCCTGCCAGCAACGCCTGCTTTCAGCGTGGTCGAGCCTGACCGCACGGCACAGTTGCTTTGTATCGTTAATGAATCCAGGCAAGGGGACTGGTGATGGCCATTATGATGGGGGGGGGATGGGGCGCCCAGCTCGCCAACCTGCGCTGCCACTTGATCTTCTCCGGTGCTCGACCCCTTGTTCTCGACCCTTTCCAGAACATTACTTTCGACCCCTTCCAGAACATTCTTTTCGATATCTTCCAGAACATTCTCTTCGACTCCTTCAAGAACAGTCCTTTGCACCCCTTCCAGAACGTTCTCTGCAGTATCCGGAGCACTGTCTCTCAAGGAAGCATGCAGTGCACCTGTAGCCACTCTGGAAGAAATATTCGTAATGCTCACGCTCTGCTGTCTCCGCACAATCGCATGGGCGGCAAAGGCCCAGAGGCCACTCTCCACAGCCCTGCTGGTGTGTGTGTAGGTGTTCAGTGCTGTCTTTCTGACACTAGCAGCTTTGTTGGATTGATCAGGCTTGGCTGACCGCTCTGCACTAACTGTAGCATCACGCCCTCCGCCTGCGTCATGCATGTTGCTGCTGGAGACACTGGTATATGAAACTGCGCTTGCGGCAGGCGGCGAGCTTGAGAGGCAAACTTGAGCTTGAGGGGGAGGAACCCTAGCTTGAAGAGGAACGCAGAATCGTGGAGACAAGTTGCAGGCGCCTGAGTTGGAGCTATGGTCCGGCAGCTCCAGGCTGAAAAAGGTCCTTGGCCCCGCAAGTTCATCCAAGTCAACTGAGATATCAGAGTCGCCTGTTAAGTTCGAACTTCCTGTCACTGAGGGTGAGGTGAGTGTCCCCTTTTGCGTTCTGGGGGCTGCAGAAGAGGCAAGCTCTGCGATGCACTGCGAGGAAGATCTCGACGGCGGCTGCGGCGGGCGGTTGATACGCGAGGGCAAATGCACCACCTGTTGTGAATGCATGGAAGCCATGCATGAGTGCGCTGCGGCGGCCCCTGCGCCGCCTGTCGGAGTCCTGGGGGCTGCTTGTGTAGACTGTACATGCATGATAGTTGGCAGCTTTTTCCCACCGGTGGTTACAGGTGGCGCGGTAGCGGTGGCTAGCAGCGGCGCAGGCCCAATAAGAGAGAGCACCACGGCCAGGAAGAAGATGCCGATGAGGCCTGCGAGTAGTACTGTGGCACATGGAAGCTTGAAGAAGGTTCGGAGGATCTCGCTAGAGGTTCCCGCGAGTACCACCACACCCAGCAGGGTGCTGACGAGGCCGAGCAGCACCGCGGCGCCGATATCTAGCATCGTGTTGCGCGCGCGTTCTTCTCGGTCTCCCGCCGTATGCATGAACGTGTGGATGATATGCATGGAGTAGTAGACCGCCAGACCCACAACCATCACCAAGCTCACCACAGACACCTGCGCACCACTCATAAGTATATAATCGTGTGTAAAGTTACAGGTATAACTCGATAGAATGGCTCATGTACCAGCAAATCAACGTGTGACAACTTAGCTCGACCTTGCACAAACGTCACAGGACAGGCATAAGTACACAATGCACAAAACTCTGCCTGTGTTAAACATCACCAGTCTAGTGTCACCGCTGGAAGTCTGAGCTTAGATGTCTAGTGGTTCAAGTAGACTGGTCATGTTTAACAGTAACTAGTTATGGACTGTACTTCCAACTTCATGGGCACCGAAGCTGCATGCATGGCACCAACGCATTTTGGTGCCTGCCCACAGCGGTGGGGGTGGGGGGGGAGGAGGGCCGCGCATTTATTTTGGTGGTGGGGGGGGGGGTCGGGGGCGGAGAGGGGCTGCGCATTCTTTGGGAGGTGGGGAACCCATGAGGGAGGGGGGGGAGGGGGGGGGGGCGGGGGCTGCCATCCCCCCTCCCCTCCTTCGGGGTTTATTCGAACTCCAAACAGCCTCATCTCTGAAAACAGTCCCAGATCCACCAGTAGAATGCACAGCACAATGAGAACGACTGATAGTGGGTGAATGAGGGTGAGGAGGCTGATGATGGCAATGCCGAGCAGCGCAAACCCTAAGTTGGGACAATCTCGCGGAAGATGACGCGGTCGGTCTCCGCATACTTGTGGTACCACTCATTCAGCATCGCAATCTGCATGTGCGTGCATGAACATGTGTGTTTTTTCCCCCATGTTTTTTGTTGAACACATCTACAGGACATGAAGTGGTGGATGTCGTCATTACTATCGCAGTTTGGCTAAGAGTGCTGGGAAATACTTTCGTGATGGTGCTGTTGTGCCATTCGAGTGAAGTGGTAGATGTTTTGTGTTAGTTGCCTTTGGCTATTTGGGTTCATGCCTATTCACTACCTTTCCGGTTTGTAACATTTTACAGGATATGAAGTGGTGGCTACTATATGTTAGCTGTTTTCGGCTATTTGGGTTCATGCCTGTTGAACATAGCCAGTCTACTCTACCCACTGGACACCAGAGGTCAGATGTGCAGTGGTTAAAGTAGACTGGCTATGTTCAACAATGCCAATTCACTACCTGTCCGGTTTGTAAAATCAGAGTACATCGGCATAGATCAGGAGAGCACACCAGTGCAGCTACAGAAACAGAAGACATAGGAGCCACACGTAAACCCTAGCCATCACCCTAGGCAGAAAAAACCCTAGTGGCAGCCAGGCACCAGTACAATACACATACAGATGCTCATGCATGAACATGTTGCGTTCATGTGTGCTTTGTTTCATGTATGCATGAACACAGAACGTATGTCTTTTGCAAATTTTGTTGTGCTTGTGCACAAAACGGAGGAGGAGCGGATGTGAGACACAGACTGTTTTGAAGCACCGCAGCACGCAGTACAGTAGCGCATCAGGGATATAGTTACGGGGAAAGACTGAATATTGCACCGAAATACTTCAAAAGCATTCATTTTGGGGGGTTTGCCATGAATCAATTCAAGATTTTCCGGGGCGACCACAAAAGGAATTAGTTAATTTTACAGAGAATTTTGCTGACAAGTTCTCAATACCGGCCATGCATGCAGTGCCAATGTAGGACGTTCTCACCTCTCCGCCAGAAACTCTCGCAGCGTTCTCAGCGCCAAATAAGTCGCTGTTGATGGTAATTTGCACACGCAGCATGTTTTCTAGAAGCTTCCGATTATAGTCATCGGATTCTTCAGGTTTGGGAATGTGCACATAGCCGACCGAAGAGACCTCTATTGAGCCGCCCTGCTCGCCACCCTGGTGGTACACGTCATCCCTCCACACCGGCTGCATGCATCGATATCAGAGAGTTAAAAAAAGCAAAAAAGCAGCTAAGCCACAAACCCCACATGTGCGCAGCTAGGCCACGTGGCCCTGCGGGCCAAAAAAAGGCAAGATTGAACGCAAAAAGATGTAAATGAATCACAGAGTTAATAATCTGTGCCTGCCTGTAGCTGCAAGTCTGTAATATCGCAGTTTGGCTAAGAGTGCTGAGAAAGAGTTTCGTGATGGTGCTGTTGTGCCATTCGAGTGAAGTGGTGGATATTGTGTGTTCGTTGTTACACCAAGGAACTAGTCTAGTGTTAGTAGCAGGGTGCAGAAATAATAAGGGTGCAGAAATAAACCCCGGATCTCAACCTTTGTAGAAGGCCTCCACCCCCTGGCACCTGCCGAGTATATGGCAAGCCGACGCATCCCGATCCAGGCCCAATCAGCCGCAAGGATGGCCACTGACTGTAATCTGCAGTATCATACATACATGCATGCATACATATGACCCTTAGCCACCATAGGTAAGCATGCATATGCACCTACTTCACACACAAGACAAACGAATCGTTGATGTGGGTTATATTCGGGTTCATGCGTAATCACGACTTTTTTCCGGTTTTTAAGTAGACCAGTTGCGTTTGTTTTGGTCCAGGAAGGTGTCGAGCTGGTCATAAAAAGCCTCGCGCTTGACAGCGCCATCAGAGGTTACGTTATCAGGCTGACGTTGCGACACGAACGCCTGGAATTGCACCAGCTAGTTTGTGGTGGGCGACAGCTCCTTGCTGACGTAATCCGCATCAAGCACGACGTCCAGTGCCTTTAGCATCTTGGCCTGGACCTCCGGCTCGCTCTGATCCAAGTTTCGGAAGTACAGCTTTCCTGGGATACCTTCATGCATCATGCGGCATAATTAGTGCTCTAAAATCGCGCCGGAAACTCCGGGCAACATTTCAGTTCAGCTTCGTGTTTCCTGTGACGATCAAAGGACCCTGCTTTGATTTTGACAAAGATGGAAAGTTACCCTTCTTTCCCGGAGTAAGTTCGGGCTATCTTCAACAAGTTTGTACAACACTGGCCTTAAAATGCAGGAGTCTTGCTCAGCACTGGACCTATAATTCAGGAGACTCCAGTTCTAGGAGACCCAGGCCCAGGTGAACTTAGACTAGGGGTATGGTAATCGACAAGTTGTCAGCCACTGTCAGCCAAATTGATCAACTTCTGTCGTGCTCAGCCCGGAAAATAAAAAAACTGCTACATGTGACACCACTTCCCCCCCCCCCCCCCCCCAAATAATGCTTGGAAATATTTCACTGACATAATTAGTCTTTCCTCATTCTTAACTGTACCCTTTGAGTTGGCCATCAGTCGAACTAGAGCATCGCACAGCACGGCTTTGCTGTCTGCAGTGTGCGTTCCCAAACTTTTGACATAATGATGTGCCACTGTTATTGCATGTTGTAGTTGTATTTGGATTCGGTTCTGGATTGCTAGTTGCTAGTGGTGCTCACTTGGTTTCCTGGTCGCTCTGCCTGATGACCTTCTCCTGCTCGCCATTACTCCTGCTGCGAACTCAATTCTTGTTCTACAGTCCTGTCGATGTAATCTCTATACCTGGATTATACCTGGATTATACCTGGATTAGGTAATTATACGTCGAAGTTCAACACTCGGCCCGAGTGCTCCAGGCAGTTTCCTGACACTTTGTACAAGTCTGGCTGTGCAATAGCGGGGGTGTCTCAGCAGCCGGTTCAGGTGATGCGTTTTGGCAGGTGCCTTCATGGGGTGCATGCATTTGTGCCTGTGTTGCGTGCATGTGAAATTCAACACTCGGCTCGAGTGCGCAGCAGCATGTGGCTGCCCATGGCCCACCCCTGCACAGCCGGGGTATAGTTAAGGAATGGGGAAAGACTAATTATACAGCCGAATGATTTAAAGTAATATTTTTGGGGGCTATTAAAATAAAAAAGCTAATCGGGAACCACGCCATACCCAGGAAGGTCTTCAGCCTCAGCACCCCCGAAGGGGTGGGACATGGACATACACCCCCGGGCTACACGGCACCACGAAGGCAAACACAGCGGCTGCAGAGAACGCCACACAATGTTACAAGCAAATACAGGGTCGCCAACAGGGACCGCATCATCAGACCAACGAGGAGAATATATGCGGCAATAACGGAGTACACCTCAGCACATACACCTCAGCACATACACCAGCCTCACAGTCCCGCAGGAACACTGACGGATCAAGAAACCATTACATGCAACAATTCATGATTTTCCGGCGTGGCCACGATAGAAGCTAATTATTCGGCTGACACTGGCTGACAAGTTGTCAATAATGATACCCCTGCTGCACAGGATTTCTTCTGGTGCAGATATATCAGCCTGGGCCAGAATGATGAGTTGCTTGAGCGGGGTTGCCCCGGAAAAAATCGATGAATTGTTCTGTGTCTTACAAACCGGAAAGGTAGTAATTAGGTATGAACCCAAATTGTTCTGTGTACTGCCCCCTGAAAAGTGTATTTCAACCGAACAAGTTACAATTTTGCAATTCCTTGAACGCAACCCTGTGGGCAAAGTCTGTGACCCTGATTTGTCTTGTGTCATGGTGGCGCTGCTGATATGTACATAGTCCTCTGTCAAGAGTGCGAGGTCGAGCTAAGTTGGCATGCGATGATTTGCTGGTACATGAGCCATGCTATGGAGTTAAGCCTGTAACTTTACACAATTAAAAAACAATTATTGTTTTTTCTTTTATATGTACATATGTGCTGCATGTGTGCATGTGTAAAGTTTAGAGGTGATACGGAATATACACTATTATGTAATGGGATGATTACACCGGTACCAAGAGATCAAGGTAGCGAAAAGACATGGAACTCCGCTAGGCAGCACTCTGAATGCCCGCGCTCACCGACCCTAGCCCGAAGGACTTCATAAATAATCCAACTGGTGTAATGCATGATAAATATACCTCATGCATGAGCATGGCTAAATCTCTTTAACTCGGCTCTACTCCTAAATAGTGTAAAACGTAACAGTATGTGAAAGGCCCTAGCTGAGAACTGAGCGCGAAAGGCATCCAGCGAAAGTGAATGGAAAGTGGAAGCTTGTATTCCTCACTAAGATGCTGGGGCGTCAGGAACCTCTTTGTATTGCTCACGCTTCACTCCTTGTTTACAAACCGGAAAGGTAGTGAATAGGCATGCACCCAAATAGCCAAAAGTAACACAAAACGTCCACAACTTCACTCGAATGGGTTGCTCACGATGCAATTTACCAACATAAAGACAAGAATTTTCTCGATTCGGGAACCACGCGAAACCCAAGAAGCGGTTCGGCCTCAACCAGCACCACTGATCACCGGTGTCGCTTTGTGAAATAGAACAATCCTGAATGTTTGGGACTATTTTTTCGGTGTGTGACCTGACAAATGAATCGACACTGGTGATCATGATCCTGGCCGGCACCGTATTGGAGTTTACTGCAGTGGAGCAGCGTTACCACAGTGTGTAGCCCTTGTTGTTTGATTCCCTGGTGGTGTGCCCTGCCCCGTGGGGGTCTAGAGGCTGAACCCCTTCGTGGGTATGGGGTGGCCCCGAAGTAGCAAAATGCATTTAAATGATTCATTTTATGGTGCCCATGCATGATGCCCATTGTTTCGTTGGAGCGGGGGGATTTTGTTGCTTCATCAGCAGCGAGAGGATCCGTTTTTATGGGGCCCATACATGATGGCCATGGGCGCCCAATTGGTCACAACAACAATGTGGCTTCCTCATTGCGTTATGCACCTTTTTCCGCGTCCTGTCGAAGTAACTACAATGTGGCTACAGACGCACTCACCGTGCATGGTGCAAATTACACAACATGTCGTGATTCACACTATGCAATCCAATGAGAAGCATAAACCTCCAGTTGTTTCGCACTTTTGGAATGCAAGGCGACGAGAAACGGCAAGGCCAGCCAGAACAGGCGACACAGCGCTCTTCGGTCTTCGAATTCGAAGATGTTCTGTCCTGGTGCATGCATTGCCAGGGGATCATCATGAACTGCAGTCATAGTGATGACGGCGACTCATCGAAAGCATTCCAGGCTGAGAGGCATCTGAAACAGGCGTGCCATGCACAAGAACTATCCAAAAAATGCACCAGAGGCACTGGTGGGGGTCGCGGGAGAGGTTTGGCATGCAAAGATACACGGCAGAGGTTTCGCATCGATATCACTAGTTAAGTGGCCTGGTACGCCAGCCGACATCCAATGTTGGAGATGCAATCCGTATTTGGCAACTGTATTACAGACGGGCATTGTTGTATTGATGATGTGCACGGTGATGCCGGCTTCACGTCGTTTATAGACTCTTTATCAGACGATGGCTTCCTGTATGCACAACCTGAAGGCCTGCAACCTACGCCACATCAGCATGCTGAATTCCACCACAGTAGGAGTGGGGCCCTTACCATGGATGTTCAGCCGCAGGAGTGTGCTTTCGTCCCCGCACCGGAAGAGATTGTGAATTTGAACACTCTCCCCACGAGAGCTGAAGCACAGATGGAACGGATACGAGCGAAGAACCGCCGAAATCAGAAGGCTTACCAGAAGCGACTCCGAGTGCGTTAGTTTCATTGCCGTCCGTAGCGACATGCGGTGGCTGCTTTTGCTGCACAACCTGGAGGTGAGTCTAGTATAACACATTACGGCGAACCTCGGTATGCAGCAGCAGAGAAAGAATCTTGAGCATCAGATAGAGGAACGAACGGAGCTTCTGAAGGTCGCCAGACAGAGGTGGCGTAGCTTGATGCTTGAGCGCAGATCACTTCAACAGCGGCTGAAAGCACCAACTGAGGCGATATTCGGACTCAACAGCGTGCCTTCGCACAGCAAACGTGCTTCTATCAGCTCCAAGGCTGCTTTTGGAGTGGACAATACCGCCTTAATGGCCCTGTGTGGCTTGCATAGACCCTCGAGCTCTGGTCAACTAGTGCATCGAAGTGCTGACCTGGCCACGCACGCTAACCATGCAAACGAAAAGCCACGTTCAATAAGCTCGCACGCTCGTGTCGAGTCTATCTCGTTTGCAGCTATCAGCGTGTTCATGGCTCCTAGGGACGTCGACGTGCTGCAGATTCCGAAATTCAACGTCATGACTCAAGCAGTAGCAGAATACCAACAGTCTGTTGCGAAGAGAGTCGGCGTAGACGTTTCTGAGGTCTGCTGGTTTCAACAGATCCCTTTCCCAGGCGTCAGCCCACCACTCTCCTTCAGTGGTACTGCGAGTACCCCAGAGTGCAATCTATCTGCCACTGTGTACTTTCCCATCACTGCGTTGGAGTGCTTGTTCCTTAGTATGGAACACGAGTTGCTTGCTGAGGCATCGAGTACTGCTTACATAGCCCCACTCCACCCCAGCCTGGATGCCTCTGCCCCACCCCCACTTGCAGGAACCCCCCCTGACCCAGGCATCCTGTCCCGAGCCTTCGTGACGTGTGGTGTTAACCAACGCATGCCCCTGAAGTCTGCAATAGACAGAACCCTGCCCCCGTTGCTTGAGCGGTATCGCGCTCGGTTACCGGAGGATCGGTGGCGGGCCGTATGCATGCAGCTCATGCGGATCACGCAAACAATCATAGATGCACTGTGTAACTCTAATACCTCCTTCATGTCCGTTGCATCTGAGAGCAGCGTCAGGGGCTGTATGCATGGCGGTAGTGCATCACAAGACCTCGCTGAAACCAAGTGCAGCACAAGCATGTCACAAGGCACAGAAGGTCACCAGGTGAGCTCTAATGTGACCTTTCACGCCTATACATGAGCATTTTGAAGCTACATTCATAGACTGTAAATGTGTGTGTATAGTTACAGGCATGATTCCATACAGTGGCTCATGTACCAGCAAATCAACGCATGACAACTTAGCTCGACCTCGCACAAACGACACAGGACATGCCACTATCGAAGCAACAACAGGGAATCAAGCTAACCTCTCGACCCACATGGAGCACCAAGCCACGACACTTGAGTATAGGGACTGGCTCAAGCCGGGGGAACGCGCCACCAACGTCCTCTTAGACTAAGAGAGAATAGCTAACATCCCTATGCAGACTGTAAATGTGTGTAAAGTTACAGGCATAGCTCCATAGCAGACTGTAAATAAGCTGCTCAGTGAGGTTCTTCTTCACTGCATGTTTCGCTGACAGTTCTAGGAAACACACCATTTCGTGATGGTGCTGTTGTGCCATTCGAGTGAAGTGGGGGTTGTGTTGCGCTCGATGCTTTAGCTATTTGTTTGAATTCATGCCTTTGATCTCTTTTCCGGTTTGAAACACTTCTTGACCTGATGCAGCTGCTGTGAATCCGAGGCTGCCTTGAGCTCGGCTCCTGCACTCACACCACCTGTAGCCACACCAGGAGTGAAAAAAAAGTGGCTATTGCCAATATCTCAGCCACTGTCAGCCAAATTAATTCACTTCTATCGTTGTCACCCCGGAAATCATTGACTTGTTACATCTTACACCCCCCCCCCCCTCATATTGAATACGTTTCAAGTATTTCGCTGACATAACTGGTCTTGCCACAGTCCTTAACTGTATCCCTGGGGTGCACCACCTGTGGACACACTTCTTAGGTATATGTACCTAGGTACATTGATCACCAGATGGTAGTAGCCAGCGCACACACTAATAAAAAACAGCCCCAAAGTTTCAGTACTGTTCAAGGCGATAATGGTGCACAATGTGTTGAGCATAGCCACTCTGCTTCAACCACTGCACATCCGAGCTGAAAAGTCCAGCAGGGATATAGTTAAGGGATAGGGAAAGACTAATTATGTCAGCGAAATAATGTAAAGTATTCATTTTGGGGGGTGTTATATACAACCACTCATTGTTGTCCGGGGTGAGCACGACAGAAGTTCATTAATTTGCATGACGGTGCCTGACAAGTTGTCAAGAACGATACCTCTGACCTCCAGTGGTTAAAGTAGACTGCCCATGTTCAACAGGAATGGCATGTATATCCCATCAAAACCACGCTTTACTAGCACATATGGTGGTGCTGCTGCAGGGAAAGACTTTCGTGATGGTGCTGTTTTGCCATTCGAGTGAAGTGGCGGATGTTCTGTGTTGGTTGCTTTTGGGTACTTGGGTTCATGCCTATGCACTACCTTTCTGGTTTGTAAGGGAGGGTGGTGCTGCAGGGCATGAGGTGGGAGGCCCTGCATGAGGCAGTGCTTGCAACTGAGCAACACATCTTGTGGACGCTGTGGAGGGCGCTGCAGGGAAGCCCCACTGGGGTGTGCACTGCCACTTATACTAATTTCCCCATTGTGTGGCGTTCTCTGCAGCCTCTATGGATGCCTTCGCGGTCCCGTGTGGCCCAGGGGTGTATGTCCCTGCCACTTTCGGTAGTGGCATGTCCTGTGTCATGAGTGCGAGGTCAAGCTAAGTTGGCATGCGATGATTTGCTGGTACATGAGCCATGCCCAGGAGCCATGCTATGGAGTTAAACCTGTAACTTTACACACTTTCGGGGGTGCTGAGGCCGAAGCCCCAAGTTTTTTTGCACGTGCCTTGCACCTGTAACCTTCTTGAACAGCAAGAAGCAGAGTGCTGCAAAAGAGCGCTTTGCACGCAATACAGGAACTATTTGGTGCAGTCACGCCTGATGGGTGCTGACGCCAATGACTTTTCTGTGTATCGCGGGGTTCTTGTTCAGTAGTATTTTTGCATCTTTCTTGGGTATGGCGTGGTTCCCGATAGCTGTTTCCTTCGGTTCTACATCTTGCTGCATGTGTAGTAACTACTTTCTAGCTTCATCTTCCACCTCATATCACCTAGAGACTACAGCATGGATACACTCAGCCTAGCTGAGGGCGGGCCCTATTCACCTTCACGTGTTTTGTACAGGTACATGAGCCATTCTATGGAGTTCTGCCTGTAACTTTACACTCCTTTCTATTCACCAATACGATGTTTTGTGCAGTCCTACTTGTCACAGTCCGGTTTGGATGCACCGGTTTCACCTATATGAATCGGTCGACGTTTGTTTGTGTATAGTTGGTGACCGATAAGTGTGTAAGCTGTGTATCAAGTTACAGGCAGAACTCCATAGAATGGCTCATGTACCAACAATTCATCACATGCCAACTTAGCTTGACCTCGCACGAACGACACAGGACATGCCACTACCGAAGCAACGACAGGGAATCAAGCCAGCCTCTGTACCCACATGGTGCACACGTAATTAGTTACTCCATGAAGGAGACAAACATCATGGCCAAACATCAATCTACCCACATAGTGCACCACGCTCTGACGCCTGAGAGTAGGCACTGATAAGTCACCGAATACTAACAATATGGATATATTCAGACGCGACTGTGTTTGAATGCTGTTCTAATGCTGCGCTCGCCGTTGAGAAGATCATCTCGATTGTGCGGCTACAGGGGGCTGCCGCAGCGGCGCCGACCAGGAGGACCTTCGCTGAAATCCAGGAGCGGATGTTTGAGTTGGTGGGCACTGCTGGATTGTGCTCTCATCTTTTTCTTCAGGTCCGCATTCACGTTGCATGCATTCATGTTACATGCATTCATGTAACATGCATCATGCATCATGCATCTCATGTTGACAGTGAACATTCGATTTTCCAGAGCCTTCTTTAAAATATGTGTACTTTAAACGTCGTTCTATGGAGTTGTGCCTGTAACTGTACACTTTGAACGTCGTTCTATGGAGTTGTGCCTGTAACTGTACACTTTGAACGTCGTTCTATGGAGTTGTGCCTGTAACTGTACACTTTGAACGTCGTTCTATGGAGTTGTGCCTGTAACTGTGAACTTTGAACGTCGTCAGGAAACGTGGTGAAGAGGTATACGTCGTCACTGTCGTAGTTTTTGGCTGACAGTTCTGGGCAGAGGTTTGTGATCCTGCTGATGGTGTTACTGCATTCGGGCCAAGTGCTGGTTCTTTTGTTTTTAGTTGTGTGTGGCTCTGTGCATCCTTGCCTTTTCACTACCTTTCTGGTTTCTAAGGAGGTATTTTGGCGAAGAGGCACTCGATGGAATCACAACTGTGTTCGTTTTTGTGCAACTGCACTGTCCACATGTGTTACAAATTTGTTTATGCATGACTGAAAGGACAAGAAGGGGCTAGAAGGCCCCAAATAGCACGCAAGAGCAATCTACAAAGAAATGTGTGTCAAGTTACAGGCATTGATGTTAGAACTCCATAGAATGGGTCATGTACCAATCTACAAAGCACCAAGCTCATTCGACTGACATCACTACGTGCAGAGAAATATGCTGTACACGTTTTGTCTACTTGTAGAGCGAACGTAGGGAACATTTCGTATCCAGTGATCACCAGTGTCGCCTAATTCGTTCGGGGCACACACTTAAGATATAGCCCCAAATATTCAGAACAGTTTTTGTATGCAACGAAACAACACCGGTGATCAACGGCCGTATACTGCCCTATTCGGTCACGCTTTGAAGCATTTCGTGGTGTCTGCAGGGGGCTCCGGTGATCTCCAGGCAGATGATCGCGAAGCAATTCCTCGGCCATGCACAGAGCATCGTCAGGGTGCGCCCTTGTGGCCACTTTCAGCTGTCCGTTCAATGCAGTGCCGCCGTAATCGGGCCGTGCTCTCTTGCATGCTGACGCTGTGGAACACTGCTGCGTCTGCCTCAATGCATGCATGACGGCGCCGCACCGTTTTATAGAATGCATGACGGCGCCGCACCGTTTTATAAACTTTAAGAGTACTGTAGTTGGCGAATGCATATGCGACTGGAGGCACATAGCCAACGTAGCGCTGCAATACCTCGGTGGTCAGCGACCTTGCTCGCATCGGGTGATATGCATGTCTCTGAAACTGAGGCCCCACTTGAGTCTCACAGTTACACCACTCCGTGGTCTAATGATAAATGAAAATAAAAAGAAAATAAATTAGTGTTTTTACAAAATAAATTAAAATATGAGACTGCATTCGTCCCTTCCGAACCATGTAGTAGTGCAGCATTCACGTGTTGCGCCACCAGGATTCCTGTTGATGGAATGAAGCTATAGCACTACATGTGTCAGTGGTCAGCGACCTCGGTAACATCAACACGTACCCATGGCTTGCGATGGCACTTACCACCTCCCATGCATGCTCTCTTCAACCACATGCGCCCTGTGCATAGACTCCTCTGCTGCGCGGTCGTCCTTCTTTTGCCAGCTTCCCATTCTGATTATTTTTACGGTATGATTCTTATCAAATTTAAAGCCACGCAATATTGTTCTCACAAGTGACCGTGCGATGCATTCATGCATGCACTGCCCCACACGCAGGCCACAAGAAAAACTTTGAAACTCTACGCGCAGCTGCAGCTGCAACCCGACCAGCGCGCATGTATGGCGGCGCGGTGGCGCAGCTGGTGCCGTCGCCGCAGAGGTTTAGATGCGCAGCTGGCCGCCGCGCTGGAGCGGCTACAGGTGCGCAGGGTCTCGATGCGCATATCAGCGTGCTGTCGAACTCGCTGTGACTGTAGATGTTCTGTCAACCTTTCCCGTGCATCTGCAGTAGGTTTTGTGAGCTGCTGGCAGCAGTGTGCTTCACCTTTCACAATTTTGCAGGTGAAAAGTTACATGTCTGGGATACAAGTGCCCATACTTCTGTTGAAACCAGAACAGCATCCATAATGTAAACGGCCTAGACATGCACACACACTCAAAATTGCGTCATGTTGGTCTTGTATAATCTCATGCTGCGGTTCTTTCGGTGCGCGGTTGCTTGTGGCTATTTGCGCTGTTGCCGTTTGACCTCCTTTCCGGGTTTAAGAAACTGGAAGGTGGTCAATCGACATGGACTGTGTCTGATTTTATAGGGTTTTGCCCCCCCCCTCCCCCATCCCACCATAACTCCGTTCTCCCACACCTCTCACCAGGGGTATCGATATGGAGACAACTTGTCAGCCGGTTGCCTTTACAAACCGGAAAGGTAGTGAATAGGCATGAACCCAAATAGCCAAAAGCAACTAAGACAAAATATCCACCGCTTCACTTGAATGGCACAACAGCACCATCACGAAAGTCTTTCCCAGCTGAGACAACTTGTCAGCCACTGTCAGCCAAATTAATGAACTTCTGTCGTGCTCACCCCGGACAATCATAAACTGTTACATTCAACACACCCCAAAATGAACACATTACACTATTTCGCTGACATAATTAGTCTTTCCCCATTCCTTAACTATATCCCTGCCTCCCACACCTCCAACACTACAAGAAACCGAAAGGAATCGGACCATGCTGCAGGGTGCACTTCCAGCCACAGTGCCGTTGTCGCTGCTGGCGTTGCAAAGCATCGCAGAGTCTGCCACACGCACCACTCTGGGTCAGGCGGTCGGTGCGCCACTCGCCCTCCTGCGTCTGCCTCTCGCCCTCCTGGCCACGTCAAAGCATCAAGGTTGCAACACGAGCAGTGATCACCAGTGTCGCTTCATTTGCCAGGTCACACACCCAAAAAATAGTCCCAAATAATCAGGATTGTTCTACCTAAGTAAGCGACACTGGTGATCAGTGAACTCGAGCAGAGGGTATTCTACACAGTACAGATGGCCGTGGGGCGCGTCTGCTGCAGGTGCTTGCGTTGCTTTGCGTTTAATTGACTTTAGTTCAAATAGTTTCATTTAGTCAATAGTTTAGTGGGGGGCGGCAGTCCATTTAGTGAATGGTTTAGTCAATGGTTTAATTTGAAATTGTATGACTACATTTAATTGAAGACTTTAGTCTATTTGAAGATGCAATTCAGGACATTAATGTACATTTAAGACTTGGTTGTGCTTTAGTCTTGCGGTCGTGGCATGGCGTTTCAGGAATACCATTGCAGTGTGGCACGATGCGCTGTAATAGATGTTCGAGATGCAGAGTTTCTGTGGAGGTTTCTGAGTGTAAATGGTGGACTTTTTGTGCTACTTACCCCTGTCTAGATTTTTTTGTGGCCCATTTCCTGCCCTTTCTGCTTGTGCTCCTAACTACAGGTTGTACACATTTCGTTTTGTCACACAATTGGTTTTCAGGTGCTTTCGCATCAGGTGGAAACCCACCTGTAGATGTGCATTGCGAGTGTGGTCACCGTGGATCCACATATTATGTGGCTACAGGGGACACTGCATAGAATTATAATAATGCTGCTGTCTAAGTTAATGCGCTGCCCCATACAAGTACCGAGCAGCTTGCATCGCATGCATGCACCAATGCATTGTATCGGTACGCCGATAAAACCCGGGTTAACCCCCAGCAAAGATCCCTCTGCATGCATAGACCTCGCCCCAGCATGCATCATGAGCATGCATGCTGAGTATGCTCGCCGTCATCTCATGAACGACAGTTCATTCGAAACATGTGATGTTGCAGCTACCATGCAAAAGGTGGCTACAGGCGAAACCTTGGCAGACGACTCAACCTGGGAAAAGTGCGACCCTGTGGCCACTGGCCATTGTGCGTCCCCGGCGAAGCCACCTATAGCCACTTTATCTACAAGTGACACAATGCGAGGTTGCGACGGCAACATGCCGGTGTGTGCCGTAGGGGGCTTGGAGGATAGGGGGGGTGCAGATGGGGCTGGTACTGGCTTCGGCAGGTTTGCGTTTCTACTGTCCTCAAATGTATGCACCACATGCGTTGAATGTATGGTGTGTGTACGTATGTGGTGCATGCATCAGACGCATCGCGAGCAGTGCCCGATGCATGCACCACATGGTACTGAAATAAGTATCCGGGTTCAGCTTAACCGGAGCATGAATGTAAACACAACACATTAATGCAAGGTGAGGACCTGCGTTTCTCAGTGAAACCCCTGAGCCACAATTGCACATTAGCATGCATGCATGCATACATGATGCCAGTGTTGACATGACATGCAGGTGTGACTGCGCCGTCGACCTTCCGGAACCTCTGGCGGCGCCACCGAAAAGATCCTGGGGGTTCTTCATTCCTGACCACGTCTTCATCGCCATCTTTCAGGCAGTGAAATTGGGTCCGGAGGGTGATCAGCCTGGCTGCGTCGGCGGCTTTCAAACCCTACTAGATACTTGCGCTGTACCAGCCTCCTGTGAGCTGGCTGTGCATGAAGCTGAAGCATTCGGGGCGCAGGATCATAAGATGCATGCACGCCATGCGTATGATTCATGCATGTTTAGTGTCTCGCAATCAGCCTCGCGCACAGAAACTGGGAATGATGCGCTCATGACATGGCATGCATGTGACAGATGCATGATGTGCGGGAGAAATGGCAGGATGCGGCTTGTGGGGGAGAGTGGAGAAGTGGCCAAGGTGGCGCAGGAGGCGCTGCGCAGCCTGGCTGACGTGCATACCAGCGACGGCCTCATGCATTACGAGTTTATGGGGCCTTTTTTAGAACTCACCGAAGTATGCACCCACAATCCTCGAAAGTTGCACTAGTGCGCCATTGTGGGCAAGCGTAAACGTTTGAAAAAGTATGAAACGCTTGAATACAACCTCAGCCACACCGGGCCCGCAAGGGGGTTGCACTAGGGTTGTACTAGGGTTGCACAAGGGTTTCAAAAGGGTTCAAAACCCAGAAATGGACAGCTACATCTTCAAACCCTGTTCGGACCTCAAGTCGATGGCTTGCATGGCGAAAGCATGCATGCATGCCTCCTGGCTTGCTGTTAACACACCGGAAAGGGTCTGAATAGGCATGAACCCGAATTGCCAAAATGACCTCCTAACACAAAATATCCACCACATCACTCGAAGGTGCACAACGAAAGACTTTCACGAAGTGTTCTTGGTATACCATGGTAGTCGAGAAACAGTACATCAGTGGAAGCGGCGATGTTTCCCTTCATGTTTCCCCACAATCTATGATTTTTCAAGCACATCATGTCTGCAGACGTGATGTGCTTCACCAGACGTCTGGTGAAGTGCGTCATGCATGCAGGTGCAGCAGGCGGCGCTGCTGGCGGCGGCCATCGATCTCGGCATGCCCACCGCCGACATCACGGGGTTGTGGCAGGCAGCTGCGGAGGAGGAGAAGAGGGAGACGGTGTTCGCGCACCTCGCGCCCACCTTCATCTAATTCGGTTGATAAGGAGGGTACACACCAACGGTTCTTTTGCGAGAAACTCACATCTATATTTGAGCAGCATGGCACAATTCCTTTTTGGGGGGGTTTGATTATTTCGAGGAGAATCAGTCAGTTTGATGCTTGTACTTGCAGTGTACTTCAGATCTAGGACTCCAGGCGGCAATCGGCAATGGCGTTGTTTCCAGATAGAGACTTGTTGCCTTCTTACACAGCCACTGTGCCAAGAGGGATAGTTCGGCAAAGCGAGCATGACACCCCTCTCCCTCAAGTTTGTGATTTTGAAAATTACATCGATAGTGATTAGCGGGGGATCGTCAGCGGGGCATGTGCACTCTATGTTCTGGAGTACCATGCCATCACATGTGTCATGTGTCATGAGTACCATGCCATACCCATGTGTCATGAGTACCATGCCATACCATGCCATCACATCTGATAGATGATCACCGCAGCAGCAACTGTACATCATCGATTGGATTCGATTTTTGCAACATCAGAGATGACTTTTCGGCTTTAATTTTGAAATTCGTTTTGTCGAACGCTCTCACACGACGCATGAAAATTTTCAGACCCATCCAAAGTCAGGCAGAAAAGATAAAAATCCCCGGCAATGGGACTCCCTGATATTACTATTATATAAGGCTTGTGACAAACATCAGCGAGAGTGGATGCGGAAGACGACAGCGACAAAGACGATGTATAAAGCACCAAGTGAAACATGCGACACACTTTTCAGATTTGCTGTTGTTGTAGATGTTCTTGCATCTTTGAAAGCCTCGTGCTTTAAGCCGCATCGTTTTGATTCCGCCGTACGCGTCCCATGGGCCTTCAGAAAAGTAAAAAGTTTACCCAACAATCGATAAAAATGAACATTTTGTGAAATGATAGTGTGTGGCTTTCCACACACGTATATAACACACATACATGATAAGAATGCTTGTGATGTGCTCAAAGTTCAGTGAAATTGCTTGTGGGTTGCCTACATGAGCAAATACTCAACTGAGTGGTCGTGGCCGGTGCCAGCGGGCCAGTACACGACAATCATGCACACACCTACACAACTCCGGCTACTGGATATTATGCTATTAACATTAGACTATTCTGCTGCATACTTATCCCAGGTCTCTTGGTGTTACTGAACCACAGCAATGTTCCTGTATGAAACATGCCACAGAGCTCAGTTTGGAGAACCATCACGATCAGTGTCACGACCACAGGCTTCAGAAAACACATCTCTTGCGAGTCACTTATACATCTGGAAATGATTTCGACCATATCATCTTGCTGCATCGCGTGTTTGCCCCACGGGTCTTAGAGCCTTGAGCCTTTTGCCTTCGGTGCTGATGAACTGGTTCAATTCGGCGTGTAGCAAGGAATACCTGAACCGGCCATCGAGGAGCTGATTCTCAGCAGCGAAACGAAAAAATTTTTTTTTTCAAACATCCTGAAACGTCTGACTACTTCAAAGATCTCGCTTTCAGTACTCAGGCTTGATACAGCTGTTGCCATTGAGCTTCCCTGGGCTCGAATGACCAAGTTGAAGTCTGCCATGGCACGAAGATATAAACTCTGCGCCTGGATTCTCACGCACAAAAGGTTCGAACACAGAATTACAGGTTGAAGTGCTCCAGGGTGTCACTATGCGTTGTACTACGTGAGGCAGAATGTGGCTGACGGTGGAACTTGGCACATGTGACAAAACATCCCCCTGTGACGAATTATGAACACGTTCAGGGCCAAAGAAGACGCCAAACGCATTCTAAAGGTCCAGTATCAACACATAATGCTTGGCGCTTGCATTGGGGCCCGTTTAGGCACTTTTTGCTCCAGAGTTTTTCTTTCTCCACCTCCAACACAGAAAAAAATACTTGCCTGGGACGCGTACAGCGGAATCAAAACGGTGCGGCCTTAGTTCTGCGCCACTGTTGAAGTCGGATTCACAAGGAGAATTGCTTGGTTTCGGATCTACGCCGTTCCACTTTGTGAGGGAAGGGCATTCACGAACCCTAAAGTGTGTTAACAAACAAGACAGAAGGGTTTAAAATTCCACCGCCAGGCTGACTGACCGAGAAAGGCAACAAAGCAGCGTTACACAATGTAATAAACAGAACAAATCACTTTCAAAACTCTGCGGACAGCGCGCTCATCAACCATCGATATCGCATGTTTCCAGGCACATCCCCTAGCTGTGCGCTTCCTGGTACCATTCATGGTGCCCTCCCTGGCTCACTCCTCATTCGAGCAACTTTCAATCAAGGAAGTTTCAATCCATGCACTTTCAAACAAGGCACTTGCCTTCGAGGCACTATCAATGGAGCCCCCCCCCGGGGGCTGGGGAGCCCACCCCCCTAGTCCACCCCCTTGCCTGCTATTAGTCACACACTCACATGCACATCCTAGGCCCTGAACCACACACCCCACATGATCGATACTGCCACTGTGAATCTCATCACTGGCAGCGTGTTGACAACAACCGGCTTAAAAAGAGCACCAGGCGAGCCCTCAATCTTTCTAGTCAACTGGTCACCGAAATATTCCACAGGCAGATAGAAATATGCACTTAGTTCATGCATTCAATGAACAAAAGCCCTCACTTGGCCGCCTTCATCAAAAGGTGGCTGCAGGTGCTTCAAGATGTGGCCTCATCAAGAAGTGGATACAAACGCCTCGGCCAGGGAGGACTCATCCAGAGGTGGCTACAGGCGCTCCGGGGTGTGCAGGATCAGGAAGCTTAGACCAGTTCGTAACATACTTCGCCATCTCCTCCTCATCAAGCAGGCACTGGTCAAGTGCCTCCTCAATCGCGCTCTGGTCCATTGCTGCGCCGATGAAAACGATTTCCTGGCGCCTGTCCCCGAATTCCGGCACAAAATCACTAAAAACAATCGCCCGCTTTTCGGTCTCTCTGGGCCACTCGTCCTCCGGCACCGCCGCCCACCAGTCGCCCTCCTCTCTGTACCGTAGCATGTGGTTAATACCTCGTCAATCTGAACCTCGATAATCCGAACCTTGTTAATACAAACTTTCGGATAGTACGGAAAAAAGCGGCGAGGTGAAACCGTCTCCACACATTACAACGAGACTGAGTAATACAAACGCCTGGATAATACGAACAAACCAATGGCGTCAACAGGGTCTGTATTAACCAGACGCAACTTTACACGTGGCCTCCACTCTCACGGCTGACACAGTACACGTCCACTGTAACAAACTGAAATTGCATCAAAATGGGCAAGATCCTAAAAACCAGACGGGACGACTACAACCAACCACCACTTCACACGAGTGGTACAACAGAATCATCACAAACCCCAGCACTCTTGGCCAGACAATGTAGGTTGCTTCAGTAGAGCCACTTGATTACGTAACCCTGTGCAGCAAGAAATGCTTGGCCGAAATTGGCAGACTCATTTCGCGTGCAGTGGTGGTTACTTGCGTCGTTGCTTCTGGAATTTCGGTTCTTGTCCATTTCATGCGTTTTCGGGTTATGGCAGAGACGAATCTAACCAAACGTAGCACATTGTCACACGTTGGTCATGTGTTACTGTCAGTGGCTGCCACTTCATGAATGGGCATCATGGCCTGTCATAAGATGGATCTTACGTTTGTCTGCGAACACCTTGACATGCATGCAGAACATGCATGGAGAAACGAGACACCCAAATGGTTCCCCAAAATGCAGTGATTGCCCGCTGTTAAGTGATTCACAGAACTGGTGCAATGTATTGGAGCGCGCTCAATATTGACACAGCAAAGCGTGAAACGCCAGCAGACAATTCCAGTTGCGTAAACTGCAAACCCAACAGCCGAAGACTGTGTGTCGATCAGCGACTTCCTTGCCATCTTTCAGTGGCTCACGGCTATCACTTGATTTCGTACTCCTTGAAGGTCAAAGTTCAAATTAAAAATACAAATTAAAAATTCAAATTCAGAGTTCAAACTCGACACTCACGCACCGCATTTCAAAGTGCTGCCCAGCATGGCTCCAGTAGAACGCGTTTGCATGTCCGTGCGCCATCCATGCAAAGCCCTTGGATCTCATCACGGCTCTCATGGGCGACGTATTGTCTGCGGGGGCTCCAGCTGTCTCCACGGCCTTGTTATGGCTCACAGGCATCCACCTCAGCACCACATCCCTCAGGCGCTGAGGGTGGAAAGGCCTCCGGCGCGAGTACACGAAGCTGGTGATGCCAAACCTGCACGATGGGCACAAACGATATACGTTTGTGCTCATCGAAGATGATCTGTGCTGCAGCTTCACAAATCTACAATCTAAGGAAAGTTGCAGCAGCAATACAGATTGAGATCTTGACCGTTTACTGTTTCTTTTTATAAAATTGCACGTTTATGCAAGCGTCTGCCTTTCTACGAATGCCCCTACAGTACACCATACTGCAATGAATGTCACTACACTACAACGAATGTAAGGTAAGTGTAAAGTTACAGGCATAACTCAATAGAATGGCTCATGTATCAGCAAATCATCGCATGACACCAATTCACTACACTACACGGCAACGCATGTCACTACAGTACAATGACTGTCACTACAGAAACGACATCTCTGCTGCATGAGCGCTCGAACTATCAACAGCTCAGCTCCCTGACCACTGCGGGCTTGAGGCAAACCACTCTTGGGAAAAACAGCAAGCATGGAAAACTGCCATACTATTGGCGCAAGAGCAGCACCTGGTCTCAGCTGTCGTGGGCTTGCTGTGGGTGTGGTGGTGGCACTCCTCCCCAGGGGCATGGTTGTGCCCGCAGTCACCCTCCGCATGATCGTGCTCGTGATCGTGACCATGATGACTGTGACCATGATCATGTTTGTGATCGTGCTTGTGATCATGAGCATGAGCATGCTTGTGATCATGGCCATGATCGTGCTTGTGATCGTGATCATGATCATGATCGTGCTTGTGATCGTGATCATGATCGTGCTTGTGATCATGTTTAGCGTGCTTGTGCTTGTGATCATGATCGTGCTTGTGATCGTGCTTGTGATCATGCTTGTGATTGTGGCCATGTGCGTGCCCATGGTCGTGATCACCATGATCTTTGTGGCCAGACCCAGGCGACGTCTCAGCAGTCGCCTTAGACTCATTAGCCTTGGCAGCGGCAGCGATGTAGCCTCGATGTTGCCCCTCAGTGTTCAGATTGGCGAGCAGCGCTTGTGCTTCTGGCCCGAACAAGCGTTCGAGGTCAACCTGCACACGTGCATCATGTGGTGTAGGTGCCATTTGAATGATTTGGGTGCTTCGTAGTTTGATCTGGCAGTATACTTCGGTTGTTGACCTATCATTGTTGACCTATCATTGTCTTTCAGGCTTGCTACACACAAACGGTGTAGGTGCAGACCATGCCCATTGTTGGAAATCTTGGATGTTAGTAGTGAGGGGCTTGAAGATGAGCATGTGTGGACTGGATTGATAGTGTTGAGCAGAGGGCAGTGAAATGGTTACGGGTGCCAGCCAGGCTGGGTGCGAAAGCAGGTGCTCAGAATAGAAACAGTTGGTGTAGAGAAAGCATGAAAGGGAGCTGGTTCACTCAGCTGCTGAAAGCAGAGACACTGACGACGAGCAGAAAGACAAAGCATCCTCTTGAATGCACCAGAAACGTAACGTTAGCCAAGTCAGAGCAATTTTGGTAATGGCAGTTTTGTAGAAGGAGTTGATGCAATTCTGTAAAAGAAACATTGCACCAAGTCAGAGCAATACAGTCCATCCAAATGCAGAGGCGGCATTCGTTGTAACGCCCGTGTGTAGTTTCGCTGAAAGCAAACCTTGCTGCACTGTTTAGCTTGACAATTCATTCAAGCTGAACTTAACGATCAAGACTCGGACGCATAGATTCCTGACTACATATTGTTCGCATGATCAGGCACATATTCATGTTTGCAGGAAACCTCTGACACATATTCATGGTTGCAGAAAAACTCTGACACATATTCATGGTTGCAAGGAAACTCTGACGCATACTCATGGTTGCAGGAAAAGACGCATACATTTCTGATCAGATAGTGCGCGATGTCTGACATGTTCTCTTCTAGTCCTGTGAGTGTGAACTGCATAACCCATCACAAGCCACAAGGGCTGTAAACGGGAAAGCATGGAAAGATGTATCACA
This sequence comes from Ulvella scutata, assembly GCA_032359135.1. Taxonomy (NCBI): domain Eukaryota; kingdom Viridiplantae; phylum Chlorophyta; class Ulvophyceae; order Ulvales; family Ulvellaceae; genus Ulvella; species Ulvella scutata. The sequence goes on from JAUMHD010026573.1 coordinate 25,675, forward strand.
AAATTCAGTCCCAGACTATTCATAAATCAGCCCGCACAATCCAATTTCATCACAACTATTAAGACAAGACTATATCAAAACTCCACCACACAAACCTACTCCAAGATGAAACTCCACAAAACTCTCTGGATGCACAAACTCTCGAAGAAACTCCACATCTTGATGCACAGACTGTCAATGACACTCCACAAAATTCTCTCGAAGCACAGACACGAGATGGAGCAGACCCACCTGCCCATGTGAGCACGCCACCACTTGGCACAGCGGGTTGATACTTCGGATTATTGCCTCCAGCTCCGGCACCCTTTCCTCTCCCAGCAAGTCCACCTTATTCAAAAGCACGTAGTCTGCGACCTCGATCTGTTCCACGAGCAGGTCTACCACAGGCCGGAAAAGAGACTGGTCGCCACCCAGGTCTGGCCTTGTAGCTAAAGGGTTGCGGCATGCAAACTCTTGGATGAATGTGTGGCTGTCAACCACTGTGATCTGCAGCGCAGATCAGGCATAATTACCGTTTTGCAGCATTGCTTTGATGTGTTGATCGGTGAAGCTTGCGTGCCTGTTGTAAGATCGAGTTTTGCTTCCATCCAGGCCGTCTTATCGTTAATGTGTTTGTGTGTGTTCTTTAAAGAGAACTGTGGTTGGCATGACAACGGACATATATTCTGGTTTGCACAAATGCTTGGAGGAGTTTAAACTGGCCAGGCGGGAGCTTGTTCGGTTTGCCTTCCACTAGTTACGAAACTGTGTCTGCTTGAAAGAGCAGCAAGAGGAACTGTGAATGAGCATACCATGGTAGAAAGGTGAATCCGCTTCACCACTGGGTGCCCCAGCTCCATTGCTTCTGTAAAGGCTTCTCTGATGTTCTGGGGCTCTGCTACCCCTGAGTTCTCCAGAACGATCCTGTCGAACGTGCTCTTGTTGCGGTCACCGACAGCCAGAATCTGCTCGAAAGACATAAACAGCTCCTCTTGGACAGAGCAGCCTGCATAATTGTGATGATAGGTTGGCACACTATCTCCCTTGCAGTTCTGCGCAAGGCTTGCCGATAGCATAAAAAATATCAAGGAATCATACATGCGCATCCGTTCTGGAGCTCGATCGTTGGGGCAAGGTCTGAGGTGGTGGTGGTGCTGGCCGCAGCTCCTTGCTTTGTTGTCTGGTTCCTCACGAGTTTTGCATCGATGTTGACTGCGGCAACATCGTTCACGACGCAGCCAATCTTGTACTTGCTCTGCGATAGCAACTCTCGTAGAACAGTTGTCTTGCCTGCATGGTTCATGTTTCCTTCAGGACGCCACTGGACCGAAAGTCAACAGGCAACAACAGAGCAGCCCAAACGTGCACGTGTTTGAACCAGCAACATATGGTCGTACTATGGAAGCCAATGTGTGACTCCCGTGTACATGCAGCGTGCGTCATTCGCAAGGAAACAGGTGCACATGCCAGTTCTGGTGATCGCCAGGGAGATGTGCTGCACCTGCACCCAGGAATCCGCTAAGCATAGTCACTGGGACTGATGACGCTGCAGTAGCCATCTTGCTGACTCTGTGTCAACGGACAAGATATCCTTCAGTGAGAACGTGGGACAACCCTCTAATGGAACGGAAGCACTACCTCAGAAACACGATATTCTTCAGATAATCGGAAGAAATATGTAGGACCATATCACTTTGTTGCAGCATTATGCAGTGACATGCCCGTAACATGGGGCTCCACCTGGCACAAATTTTGCCATGTGTACCAACAGCCACAACAGTCCTGAAGCTTCAGGAAGGGATGAGCAGTTTCACCGACAAAGCTTAACAAATCAATCTCTACAACTTGTTTGTGTGATGTATTCGCTATCTGCTAGGGCATTTCTGTGCGCGGTGTGATGAATTCGCTCTGCTCTGCTTTTGTTTCAGCTGTTGACGAGGCTCTGTCAGCATTCACATTGCTTCACCTCGATTCATGATGTCAAATTGACTCCTTCTCCGGTTGATTGAATGGAGCGGCATCGAAACCGTTATCATGGTACTGATGTTGGTAAACTGGGATCCAAGGCGAATGTTAGATTCAGGACAACGATGCACGGCACTGTTGTCCTCCAGGTCATGCTTTGGCGAGGATGGACAGAAACTGACGAGGAGTATGACTGGGACGTTTTTTGGTACGTTATACAGCATCATCTTGCACCTGTCACAAACTGTTCTTAATCATCCAGGAATTGTTTCCTCTACGTTGTGGTCAGCATACAGGGCTGATGCAGCTTCAGTTGGCATTGACTCTGGGTTCGAGCACAGCAAACTGCTGGACAAGCAGCGCCTCAACCACTTCCCCAGGCACATGGAGCTCACTCGTAAGGACCTGATGGTTAAGAATCTGAAGAAGTGGAGGAGACAGATGATTAAATCTCGTCACACTGGCTGGCAGACAGAGTTTTGGCCTCAGACTTTCCGCCTGCCAGAGGTAAGTAGCCTCTCCTGAACGCAGGCTATCCAGTGAGCTGCATCCACTACGTCAGGCGCACTCTGAGGTACAAGGTAGTTAATAGTGTCACTGGAAGGGGGGGAGATGCAGGAGTTTGGGATGTTTGCGGATGCATTCAAACGAGTAGGTGGCTTGTGGATCATGAAGCCAGTTGGCCGCTGCCAAGGCCGTGGAATCTTTGTAGTCGATCGAGTTTCACGTGTTGCGAGCTGGAAGAAGGCGAATGATGAACGGGAGCCAGAGAAGAAGGAGATATATGTTGTGTCCAAGTACATCGAGAATCCGATGCTAATTGGAGGCAAGAAATTTGACCTGCGGATATACGCTCTTGTATTGAGCTACAGCCCGCTGAAAGTTTATCTACACCGGGGTGGGTTTGCAAGGTTCTCGGCTTCGAGATATACAAACGATAAGGAGTCGATGAAGGATCTGTATGTTCACCTGACGAATGTTGCAATCCAGAAGAAGGTGAGAGGAAGAATCCTATGACCATTACCTGGAACTACCGTTATGTTTTGCCTTTTTTTGGTGCCTAGATGTGCATACAAAGCATGCTTAATCTTGAGACAGCTGTGCATTTCGTGTGGGATGCAACAGGTGGCAATAGCTAGAACCGCTAGTGAGCCTGCAGCGGCAACATCATTCTGCAGGGAACAGGGTATGATCGAGAAAGTGGGATGAAGTGGCCAATACATAGGTTACGGATCTACTTGCAGTCGATGTATGGAACAAAGGCAACTCTCAAACTATTCCATGGAATTCAAGAGATCATAATCAGAAGCTTGCTAGCGGTCCAACAAGCTGTGATCCAGGACAAGCACTGCTTCGAGCTGTATGGATATGATGTTCTGGTAGATGAAGACCTCACACCCTGGCTTATTGAGGTGTGAAGCACTGCCTGCACTGCTTCACAGTCTCAAACACATCAGGTGCATCTGATGCAGTGGCAGAGGGTGTGCCTCAAATGTTGAAAAGGAGGGGGGTGTATGCATTTCTACTCCAATTCAGTATGCTGAGCTAGCACAATGCTGCTCCCCTAAAATTTTGGGCAGAATCTATCCTATAGTGTTGTGTTTCGCTAGATGGACAATTGGGTCTTTGTGGTCACCTGCAGCTCTGCACAGGGTTGGAAGCAGGCGGGTTGATGATGCTTGCTTGATATGCTATATGTCAGCCAGTTTATTGTACCTATGCAGCCCTACTGATTTTCAGAGACCTCCACCTTGAACACAACCCGCCTGCTTCCAACCGCCTGCAGCAAACCCAAGCCAAAAAGGCAACACCCGGAATAGCATTACAACGTCCCGACCTATCCCAAACGCACTGTGGGTTCAGTTCAACGATGTGGCAGCACCATAACCAAGCTCGTTGTGTACGCCAGCTGATGTCAAAAGATCTGTGAGCATGTTCTTTCAGGTGAATGCATCACCTGCCTTGGCATCGGACACGGTGGCAGACTTCAATCTCAAGTTTGCAATGGTGGATGCAGCGCTAACACTGGCCGATGTAGAGGGTAACTACACATCTTGTAAGCCTCCTGCTTCACTGAACGGCTTTGATCTCATCTGGGAGAACGCTGCAGCTGTGCATGTGAGCCCCCCTCTCCGGCACCCCCCGCCCTGCATTCCCACTCCCCCTGTCGCATACGATATACAAATTCATGAGCCATGTACGGGGATCATTAGCACAAGCGCCAAAAGGTGATATATCACTCGAAGTTTGAGTTTGGAGGCGAGATTGCATCGATAAGGCTGAGTATAGATGTCAAGCAGAGTGTTGAGGTTCATGATTATAACACAACCAGGAAGCACAGGAAATCACTTTCGCTCTATATCGTAGGTTATATGACGATATGCTGGGTATGCAGGTGCATCCTGGAGTTCCTTCGTTGCTCGGCTGCGATATGGAACTGCCGAGGAAGCTGTACCCTGAGAAGATGGCTCGGAAGACTCTGCAAACCAAGCCAGAAATAGCAAAGCGCTCTGCAGGAGTCCTTTAGCCACAGTACTTATGCATCGTAGACATCTTATTTGTATTTGTTGGATCCTTTCCATGATGCATGTTTTTGTAACAGCTTCAGAGGATGAAATACTCGGCCCCATTCCTAACCCCTACTCCTACTGCTGATACCAGGGTTCTCATTGACTTTGTACATTCCAACGTATGATAGCAGCACATCCTGCTTGCGCTTGTTTGACAGGCACAGAGGTGTTATGCATGATGCAGGCACATCGCCTCCTGTAAAGTCTAGTGAGTCATGCTTTGCGACTATCTTGTTGTGAAATGGTATGTTGTGCACAAGTGTCTTTCGGCTGTCCAGAACTCACCACATGTGGCCGCATACATGGCCCTGGGTGTGATGCATGGCACAGTATGATAGCGCGATGTATTCCTCGCTCTCAACAGCCGTGAGCACGAATAGTCTGCAGTCACAGTTTGACACCAAGTACTGTAGCATAGTACACGTTTGTGTCCAGGTGTTTGTCATATAAGCTTATCCATCCTTGCGGAAGTGAAAGCGTCGAAGATCGGTGTGAATGCTTGCAACGTGCGATGTATAACATGATCATAGCAGCTGATGTTAATAGACGGAACACTGCTACATAGCTGGCTGCATGCGTGATATGATGAGGTAGTCTAGCTGTTGGGTGAAGCGTTTGTTCACTCTTTGTCGGGGCTGTGAGTGGCAATGACAGTGCCAGCGTTCTTCGGGTACCTGTTTCTATCATGCGGTCCTCCATTGGCCGCAGGTCTGCCCTTCTTCTGGCACAGATCGTTCCTGTCGTTAACAGTAGTGACGTCAATGTTTGCGTGGCTAGCGCTCCTCATCTTCATATCTGCGCTATTTCGAGCGTTTGTGCCTCTTGAAGAATCTGCTGTGGGCTATTTGCCGCTGCTCCTGGTTCCTGTGGTTATTGAGGAGTGTGCGAGAATAGGCTTCTGGTACATGCACAAGTCTGCCGGGCAGCACCTCAAGCAATTAGCAGACACAGCGTCTGTAAGATATTCCCCCTTAGACGAGTTGGCGCTGGCGTACTCTGTGGGATGGGGCCACGCTGCTACACACATGCTCTTTCACTTCGGCCCTTTCCTGCCGCTGACCTGGAACACAGCAACAGCCTACAGCACGCGATGCACAAGCATGAGCTTGTTTATGGTGTCAGTTCTTACTCAGCTAGGGATATTCGGCGTTTTGGCAGGTACTTCCCTTCTATCATTACCTAACCTGTGCTACATACTGGGCCTTCTCGGGCAGCATCACCCCCAAACAGCAACGTACGCATTCCAAATTACAGAGGGTGGGACCGTTCACGCTCTGCCACGCTCAAGAGTGAACTGATATAGCAACTTTACCCAGTACTACAGCAAGTCCACATTTCTCCTCCACCTGTGAGTGACTTCTGGTGTAAAAGCGCACTGAGCATCACCGTATCCCTCTCCTGCGCTGCAGTACAGGAAGTGCATGAAATCACTTCAAATTCCTGTTAAGCCCATGGCGGCACGTACTGCCCTGCAACATACAGTGTACACATTGTCCACAGTTCAGTTTACGAATTCAAAGTATCATCAAGCGCAGTACCTGCAATAAAACAAGTTCTGTCAGGATGGTTCTGCTGATATCTCACGGCATGCGCGCTGAGTTTAGGCGGGCGTGTGGTGCTCTTACTCATCAGGTAGTAGGAGCCAAATGCACGCGTCATGATATTTGGTTCTTCTTCATGCTTCCTGCATACTGTGGATTCTGCAAGGTTCATGTTGTCACGGTAGAGGCGCTGAATGCAGGGGGGCATGTGGTGTTTATATACGGCCTCACGTATAAAACCCCGGCGTTGGCAGCGCTGCCGGCCATAATGCACCTCTCAGCAGCGCTGCTGACCCTAGCCAACTTCCGCACAGATGGCTGCTACACCAGCATCCCCATCATTCTGGCTCTCGGCACATGCATGGCCGTTCTCGCCGCCCTGGTGTCCTGGAGAGTAGGCACCCAGCGGCGGTTAGTGTAGGGATGACTTCACGTGCATGCGGGAGATTCGCATGGACACACCGCACAGTGCCGTTGGTTCGATCGAATGGTGTGGTGCCACAGGGCTTCACTTGTTGGCTGTGGGGGTGCGGGAGTTTGAACGGTCTGTCCGTAGCTTAGTGCGGGGGGGAGTAGGGAGTACATGTGTGCGCCCTATGCCAGCGAGAGAGCAATGCAATGTAAGCTTGGTAGTCTGCTGTATATTCAGAAACGCCGGGTGGCCGTTGCCGCTGAGCGCAGCGCGCATGATGATGTAGACACAATGCGTGCGAGGGGGGGGGCGGTGCACTGCCAGGCCCTCCGTGCGTGGCCATGGTTGATGCGAGCCAGATTTGCAGTTGCATTCATTCTGTCACAGCAAAGCAGTGTCCCAAGTGTTTGGTGCACAGGCTTGACAAATTCCGCATTCAGTCTTCTTTGAACGATGATTCCTTAATGCCCATAACCCTGCCTCTTAACATTGAGACCCGAAGCTGGCATGCTGATGTAAAGCAGTAAGACAACTCCTTGTGAACACCACAACTTTTCCCACGTGCCAATGCCCCTGCTTGTCCAGTGCATGGCAGTGTGGCTGCTGCTGGCCCACATATCACAGGATGGTACTGATCTGGTGCTAAAGTCTCCGCAGCCTTGAGACGAAGCTCTCGTTCCTGGTTTATCTTGCCCTGTAAGTCCGCAAAGGTCCCCCAAATGGCAGCAGCAGTGCTAAGAAGGGCGCCCAGACCAACAAAAGAGTACGAGTGCTTGACGCCAAAGTCCACATACTCCTGGAACGTGGTACCTTGTTGCTGGGCATCACGGTAGGCTCTGATTTGCGGGCCCAATTGTCTCAGGTGACTCTAGCTAGATGCTTCCACATGTGCATAACTGCCACCAATACGTATAAAGACAACTAGGCACCTCTCAGAGTGGCCATCTGCGTAATAATGTTAAACTTTACACTCTTAGAAGAGAACTCCAGCAAGCACAGGATACGAACTTGGTCAACAGTCATTCGGATTAGAGCTGTAAATTCAACATTCTCAAGCTCAGTTTAAGGGTGAAAGTGTTAAACTAAAGTAAAAGTAAAGATGAAGTGAGTATCCTTTACTTCAATTTGGCCACTTCAACCTTTCAAGTCTCAAACATGGCAACGTATGTTTTTATGCAAGTTACATGGCCATATTGAACCAGAGGACAGTCTCTACACACTACAGAAGGCACTATTCAGTCTACCAATCGTCAGCACTGCCTGAACCACTGGATGAAGCTGGTTCCGGCACTGGGCTGTCCCCAATCTCATCACACTGCATACCACCCTTGCACTGCTCCACCAACTCCTCCTCAAACACCCCATCAACGAACTCAAGAATGCTTTCAAAGCCAGGACCGTCTGTGGAAAATGCAACACGGTCCAGGATGTGATGCTTCATCTTGGCGTACACCATCGTGGCCAGTGCTATTTTCAGATACCGCCGTTTGGCAGCCAGATTGTCTCCAAATGAGTTCCATTCTCGCAACAGCAGTAGAGGACGGTTTTTGATGACATAACCCTGATGGCAGCTTCTCTCAGAAAACACGTCTCAGGTACTTGATGCACGCAGAATGGCACAGCTGGCTCTCCATCTAATGTCATGCGATGATTTGCTGGTACATGAGCCATTCTATGGAGTTATGACTGTAACTTCACACACTCTTCATCTACCCCAACTTGCTTCAACTTTGCTTCGTCTAGTTGCAAAGGTTTCAGTGTCTTCATGCACATCAACAAACGCTCTCAGGGCCCCGGACCAGTGATCACCAGTGTCGCGTAGTTTGTCAGGTCACACACCTAAAAAATAGTCCCAAGTATTCAGGATTGCTCTATCTAATTAAGCGACACTTGTGATCAATGCCCCGGACAGAATAGAGATGTGTAAAGTTACAGGCTTAACTCCATAGCATGGCTCATGTACCAACAAATCATCGCATGCCAACTTAGCTCGACCTCGCACTCATGACACAGGACAGAATAGCAGCTTTGACTTCGACAAGAGGCAACTGTTGATGCTTTGCGTGACGCTGTTGCACTGTTCTGTTCTCATCTGAGAGCATCTGAATTTAACGCGTGACGGCAGGGTTCTGGACACTTTCGACTGCTTGGTGAAGGTGGCCACGAGTGCAAAGATGGCATCTGGAATCGAATGGGAGGCTCGTGTATACATGCACTGCCACCGGCACCATGACATCACCGGCACAACGGGTGTCGTGCCTGAGATGTACGGCCAGGGCACCCTGGAGGATGGCAGACCCTACATCGTTCTGCAGCGGCTGCGGGGCGTGCCTGTGTGGGAGATAAAAGCAGACAAGGTTGATGCTGTGGGTCAAGCGCTGGAGGAGGCTGTGCGCAAGCTGCAGCAGGTGGCATGTGTTATCCACTCAGACCTTGCGTGCCGCAACGTGGTGTGCTTGCGGCCTGGCTCAGCCTCTGGAGATGGTCCCAAGGTATGCGCATGCCCACATGCTATTCACTGGCTTGCACCTGCTGCGCCATGATTACTGGTGTTCAGCCAGGCAGGCCCTGCTGGGATTTTCTGGCCAGTGTGCAGTGTTGTGCTGCTGGCACAGTTGGAAGGTTAGCAGCCTCTAACTGCTGTCCTGCTGCATAGGTGATGCTGCTGGATCTTGCGGAGGCACATATCGTCACTGGCAAGAAGGAGAGTGAGGGGGAGGCCGTTCGGGAGTGGGAATCAAGTCTTTACAAAGTGAAACTGATGAAGGAAGAGTTAACACAGCAACAGCCTACAGCACGCGATGCACAAGCATGAGTTTGTTTATGGTGTCAGTTCTTACTCAGCTAGGGATATTCGGCGTTTTGGCAGGTACGTCCCTTCTTTCATTACCTAACCTGTGCTACATACTGGGCCTTCTCGGGCAGCATCACCCCCAAACAGCAACGTACGCATTCTAAATTACAGAGGGTGGGACCGTTCACGCTCTGCCACACTCTGGTATAACAACTTTACCCAGTATTAAAGTGAGTGCACATTTCTCGCTCATGAGTGAACTGATATAGCAACTTCACCTGTTACACCAATGAACTAGTCTAGTGATAGTAGTAGGGTGCAGAAATAATACCCCAGCTCTCAACCTCTGTAGAAGGCCTCCACCCCCTGGCACCTGCCGAGTATATGGCAGGCCGTCGCTATCCCGATCCAGGCCCAGTCAGTAGCAAGGATGGCCACTGACTGTAATCTGCAGTATCATGCATGCATGCATATGACCCTTAGCACCATACATAAACATGCATTTGCATCTAATTCACACACAAGACATAACATCACCCAGTACTACAGCAAGTCCACATTTCTCCTCCACCTGTGAGTGACTTCTGGTGTAAAAGCGCACTGAGCATCACCGTATCCCTCTCCTGCGCTGCAGCACAGGAAGTGCATGAAATCACTTCAAATTCCTGTTTGGTTTGCAGAAAGGCAAGCCCATGGCGGCATGTACTGCCCTGCAACATACAGTGTACACATTGTCCACAGTTCAGTTTACGAATTCAAAGTATCCTCAAGCGCAGTACCTGCAATAAAACAAGTTGTGTCAGGATGGTTCTGCTGTGCCAAGTAATGTGCTGAGACAAAACGCTTCGTGTTGGTGCCTTCCCAGGTTGCTGTCGCCTGATGAACGTTCCTTTGCTAGCTAGCCTGCAGCTGGCTTTCATTCCTTTTCACTGCGATTTGGTTTACGTTCTCTGCCTGCAGTGGCCGTTTTTGGTGCATGTTTGCGCTTGTGGCTTGCATTAGAGCAAGTTGCGACTGCTTTCGTCTTCGTGCACCGCCTGCAAGGCCTTGTCCTTGGTAGCCCAGTTCATGGCTACAAAGTGCAACAAAATTCATGGTAGATAAACTAAGCAGTTGTTCGCATGAGCCATTTAGTATCACAACTCTAAACAAAGGCATGATCGATTGCCTAACCAAGTCAAGTCAAAGAGCCCTTGCAACTCTCACTGCAGTAAGCATCATCAGGCATGCATGCTGCGTCCTGATACTCGGGCTCTCAACAATTAACATCACTGTGTGAGCTCGTAACATCGACAACGGATCTCTCACGGCATGCGCGTTGAGTTTAGGCGGGCATGTGGTGCTCTTACTCATCAGGTAGTAGGAGCCAAACGCACGCTGCGTCATGATATTTGGTTCTTCTTCATGCTTGCTGCATACTGCGGATTCCTCAAGGTTCAATTTGTCAGGGTAGAGGCGCTGAATGCAGGGGGGCATGTGGTGTCCATATACGGCCTCATGTACAAGACCCCGGCGTTGGCAGCGCTGCCGGCCATAATGCACCTCTCAGCAGCGCTGCTGACCCTAGTCAACTTCCGCACAGATGGCTGCTACACCATCATCCCCATCATTCTGGCTCTCGGCACATGCATGGCCGTTCTCGCCGCCCTGGTGTCCTGGAGAGCCTAGGCACCCAGCGGCGGTTAGTGTAGCGCACCTCTAGCCACACTGCATGCATGAGGGGATGACGTCTCATGCATGTACGAGATGCGCACAGACATACCGCACAGTGCCGTTGGTTCAATCAAGGGGCGTGGTGCCACAGGGCTTCACTTGCTGGCTGTGGAGGTGTGGGACATTGAACTGTCTGCTGATGCAGCGTAGTGTGTGTGTGGGGGGGGTGTAACCGGTGTGCTCCCTGTACCAGCGAGAGAGCACTATAATGTAAGCTTGGTGGTCTGCTGTGTGTTCAGAAATGCCGGGTGGCCGTTGCCGCTGAGGGCAGCGCGCATGATCATGTAGACACAACGCGGGGGAGGGAGGGCTGCCACGGAGGGGGGGGCTCCTCTGCCCTCCGTGCGTGCCAGCCACTCTGAGTGGCTGGACGGCCATTAATATTGCAATTGCCTAGTGTTCGCAGTTTGTAAGAACACGAGGGGGGCAATTGCCTAGTGTTCGCGAACACTTGGCAATCACTGGAGCCTCAGATACGAACATGTAGGTTTGGCCACCTGATGATCGTAGCACTCATGAATGCCCGGTGCAGTTGCTGAGCCCAATAAATATTCGAAGAACCCATTAAAGGAAACAGTTCATCAGCACCGAAGGCAAACGTGCAATGCTGCAAGATGTATAAGTGACTTGCAAGTGATGGGTTTTCTGAAGCCTGTGGTCGTGACACTGATCATGACATCTGGTTCGCAAAACTGAGGCATGATTCCCATTTCGAGATACAGAAACATTCCTGTGGTTCAGTAACACCAACAATCCCTGGGACAAGTATGCAGCAGAGTAGTCTGATGTTAATAGCATACTATTCAGTAGCTAGAATCGTGTAGGTATGTGCATGATTGTTGTGTACTGGCCTGCTGGCACAGGCCACGACCAGTCAGTTTAGTATTCGCCATTGTAGGCAACCCACAAGTAATTTCACTGAACTTTGAGCACATCACAAGCATTCTAATGATGTACATTGCTTGCAATATTGTGCGGCGTTCTCTGCAGCCTCTGTGTTTGCCTTCGTGGTCCTGTGTGGCCCGGGGGTGTATGTCCATGTCCCACCCCTTCGGGGGTGCTGAGGCCGAAGCCCTTCTTGGGTATGGCGTG
>JAUMHD010026584.1:0-28705 GCA_032359135.1 Ulvella scutata
CACACACACACACACACACACACACACACACACACACACACACACACACACACACACACATACACACACACACACACAGAACAGTAGCACAGGCAGCTGACCTCCTTCAGCTCCTTCTTCTGTGGAAAGCTGGCGTCCTCCAGCCTCCCAAAAGCATCATGCACGCCATAAATTCCCAGAATAGGTTTTCGGCAGATGTCTGTGTAGGTGCCAGGGGGAAACCTGTCCGCTGCAGAGAAGTATCCGCTGCATGCATAGTCCAGGAAGGTTCCATAGCCAGACTCTGCGAGACTGCTGAGCCTCTTTGCTGCAGTTTCAAGAGACACGCCATCGCAAAGTGGCGATGGGGCAGCGGAACCGCTCATGCATGCACACTGGGCGTGCAATGCATTGTCTGCATGCGTGCAGTTCAGCACGGAGCTGTCGAAGAAGGCTGCGTTGCCAGCCCAGATCCATGCATGAGGCTCCAGAGGCACAACGACATCCTGCCAGAAACTGTCGTGCCTTCCATCGGCTGCGTACTTGGAACCAAATGCAACTCTCAAGTTCACGGATCTGCTGCTGCTGGACATGGTCGTGTTGCCGATCGGAGAGGAACTTGTGGCTACGAGTGCGCCGGGGTCAGGTGCATTGAAGAGCTGGGCGATTGTGGGGCCTCCAGGCCATGCAGGTTCTGCCATGAAGCTTCCGGAAGATGCACCTGTGGAGGAGCCTAAGGAGGTGGTGGACAGGTATGAGATGGCGGAGAGTGTGACAGCGACACTGCATGCTGCTGTGAGTGTTGCCGCGAAAACTGCCAGGCCTGGATTGCTTCTGATCAGTGCCCCTGCATGTTGCATTGCAGAGGTCAGGAACCAGACAAGGAGAGTAGCTGACGTTGAGTATGCTTTCTAGCGTTCTTTGGTGCTGGTTGCCCAGCAATTTTGCATGGTGTGCACACTGTTTGGGCGCTTGCCCGTTCTACTGTTCACATCATCTACTGTTTACAATACTACTGTTCAGAAGCAGATGATTATCTGCCTGTGAACTAGAATTATCGGCTTGTGAACTACACTTATCTACTTATGAACAGTATATCTGGGTGGCCCTGGATGGCAAATCACGAAGTTGAAATCCTCTCCTGTTCGCTCCTCTTGTTGGTAAACGTTACCCACACAACCGTTCGAAACCGAAGACGCCGCAAATGAAGCTTGACATACCATAGGATTTCCTCAATGACGCCAAAACACACGAGCGGTGCAATTGTGGGTTGGTATTGAACGAGCACGGTCATGATGACACGGTAGGACGGTTCTGCACCCGCCACTGTCAAGTTTGGGTTATTGCCTATTGAGTGCCTTTTTGGAATGCAAGATCGGGTTCTGCACCTGACGCAGTCAAATTTTGCACCATGGTCTGCCACAAGATCTGTGCAGCAGAACGGTCCTGGCTCCCTGTGTGGCGGACCGGTTTCAAGCTACTACCGGGGAAGGATGGCATCCCATCCGATTGGTGCATGCCATCATCAACATGTGTTCTTGTCTCCATACCGTCTACATCCTTCTGATGATGAGCAAAGGAAACACGGGATTGGGAGAGGCTGCGAGGTGTGACAGACTCTAACTGGTGCGAGAGTAGGTCGGGGTTGTCAGTGGGGTGCTGGAGGATGGAGGCGTATGCATGCCTCGAGGACGCCTCTAGAGCTGAGTGAGACGGTATATGAATGCTGTTGGCTGATTCGTTCACATCAGTAGGTGCAGCAAGCTGGATGCCTGTGCTCACAGATTGTTGGCCTTGTGGGGCATCTTGCGCAAGGTGACCTTCGTCTGGGTGATCAGCCATGGTTTCCCTTTAAAACTAAGGCAGCTGATGGGAGAACCAGGACGCTGCACAGAAGTACGATTACAATCGGATCCTCACTGTTTCTTTTGCCATCTCCTTCATCCCCACCCTGCACAGCTGACGAACGCAGAGTGTTAGAGGGTAGGCTAATATCATTAACGGCTTACTCTGCTGTTCAAAATATCCAGTTGTGATAACTGTACCTCCAAGAACCGGGTACTGATTTGGTTCGACTACTCATCACTCATCAATTCTGACAACCCACTGCTTACTACTTGCCTGTGATTCAATATGCGCCATCCAAGTTTCGCAAAAGCCAAGTTGAAGAAATTTACGAGTAATTTCCAGCACGGAGTCTTCTCTTATCTCTTACACCAGCGAAGCTGGCGCGGTCTCCTTTGCGCCCGCAAGAGTTGAGTAAGGCTACAAACACCACGTTCCACGTCCATGAAATAGTTTCTGATTCTCCAGGATCAACAGGTTTCGACCCGGTCTCTACCTAGGTACAACTGCAAACAACTTCAATGCAAACATCGATGGGAGAGAAACCACTAAGTTGTACTGAAGGAACAAGTTATAACTGACAGCAACAAGTTGATGGAAGGTTGGCGTCGTGAGCTGGCAGAGTTTCTTTGTTGATTTGATCTGGATGTAAGAAGATGAAGGTTCCATGGGATCTAAAGGGGCATGTATATGGATTTTCACAAGAATCCCCAGAGAACTACGTCACGAGTTAACCTTATCACTTGCTCAGAAACCAGCCGCTGGATGGAACCATGGGTGTCTCAACACATGCCATCGCACACCTGGGGCTTTGCCGGCCTGCGCCTCTGTCCTGCGATTCGTGGTGGCCGGCTCAAGGCGTTGGCGGTTGCGTGCAACGTTGGGGCGATTTTGGTACTTGGGGGCTACCCATGATGCTGGAGTGCAACATTCTCACTGACCCTCGTTCACCCAGGGCTTTCCCGATGTCTCTGAGAACTTCATTTGCTAGCGCTATGTCTTGATTGGTCCGAGGGGGGGGGGGCTTCCGTTTCCCCTTTGTTTCTGTGTGCTGCCTCAGCACTGATGAATGTGGGGCTCTTAGTAGTGTCATATACAATTACCTACAGCGAGCGGTTTGTGTTCTGTTGCGGGCTGCTCCTTTTCTGAGCGTGGTAACTGGGCTAGAGTTGTTGCTGAGTGGACCTAACCCATATCTTGGTTGCTTCGCCTCCCTGTGCCAACTGTGATTATGGGGGGATTATTGTCAAGTAACGTGTTTCAGTACCCGCACTTGTAGTGCCCATTGACTTCACTTCTTAGGCATACTGTTTTGGGCACCTGCAGTTGCCAAGAGGGCTGCGTGTATGCGCCGGATCAAGCCACATGATCAACACACAGCAGCAGGAAACAGGCATGCACAGTGCCACCTGCACCAGGAACCACCTGGCCAACTGCCCTGTAGACTAACAGCAGCAAACATCAGGTTTCTAGCACAATGCTTGACAGGTTCCATCCTACCCACTCCACACGTTGCAACTGCGACTCCAGGCATGATTACAAACTGCTGCTCTGTCAACCACTCGTATGACTGACTACATGCGGTACAGCAGCAAGAGATATTCTCATAAAGGCAAGTCTATTGAGATTCCAACATATACATCTGATCGACCGATGACAATGGAACCAGTCCATGCTCTGCAGTCATGCTGCTGCCACATTTTTGGGATACTGTGGGCTGCTTATTCTGACATCCTGGGTCATCCCTCAGGAACACACTGCGGCTGCTCCATAGAACAAATAGGATACAAACAGTTACTGTAGAACGCAAAAACTTCCCGTGAGAAGTGGAGAAAACGAGCTTGAACCCTGCATCCATTCTGACATACACATCTCTGTGTTCTGTTGGGTCGGCTTTGCGAACATAGCTGCCGCCCCGTGTGGTCCAGAGATTACACGCCTCTGTCTTTATCCTGACTTGAAAAGCAATATTGCCACTTGGCCTGCACAAAGGGTCAGCATGATGCAGCACTACAAGGCTCCTGACAGCAAGCCCCCTCTACAACAGTGGTACAGAACGCAGGCGCACCCAGGTAGAAGTAGATGAAGTGTCTTGTCTCGTGCGTAACATAAGATCCTGCAAGCAATCTGGCGTTGAGATGCACGATGCTAGCAGCCCTACAAACATGAAACACACAGAGCCGCTCTACCCACATACGATACTATTTGAATTCTGTTCGCTAGACAATAAACTTGAGCATACCGAAGTTTCGACCCACGATGCAGTGCCATGTTGCGTTGTACTTCTTGTCGAACTCCTTCTTGATGAAAGCTGCTATGTCCTTCTCGATGTTGTACCGTTCCAGAGCCTGCGAACCACAAAACACGATTCAAGACAAACGTATATGTACGGTAATGTACATCATCAGCTGGGTGCACTGGCTGCACGAGGAACCAGCACACGAACAACAACAACAACCCAGCACCTGTGCTGCGCAGTCGATAGCATCGGTCTGCATGTCCTCAGACATATCAGCATTCTTGATGACGGCTTTCCGCTCAGACATCGTGCTAATTGAGTTTGGCGGCCTTGGAACAGGTAGCACCAGTGATAGTCGAAACCGAAGACCAACGCGAAGCTACTTCGAGATACGTACGAATTGATCGTAACTGTGTGGCGCTACGACTATCGGCTTATAAGAAATAGCACCAGCTACTCCGAGGATATTGATTGCAGCATCAGGTCGTGAGTGGCTTTCGAACGGCCATGCATTGTGGACGGATCCAGTATGTAGCGGTCAGCAATCTGAGACCTGCTCAGAAACTCTTATTAAAAACATTCTAAGCAGCGCGTTACGTATCAGTACGGGTTAGATGAATGGCTGTGGCGGTATTCTCAACGCATCGAGTTTCTCGAATGAGGATGTCACAGGTTGCAAGCGTGCACCTCGGCAAGCCAGCAGGTTGCAGATCAGTGTACCATAAAGTTGCCACGTTGCAAAATAGATCTCCATAAGGGGCACTATTCTCAATTATCCTTTCAACAATCAATCTGTATCATTCTCCCAGCATCACTCATACACTAGAGCCTCCATTCCATAAACACAGACATAGCGAGCATCTCCGAATGTTGCAGGAAGCCTGATACGTAGTAGCCAGCTTTGAATTTCAGCCTGTGGCTCCTCGACGGGCAACTGGAACTTCACACAGCTCTGTGCACCATTCACGTCTGGTTCAGACAACTCGCTCTGCAACAGCTCCTGCCAGGGTGCATGTGCCTGGTACGCATCCACGTCTGGACGACTTGTTGCTGCTTGAGCCAATGTTTCCACTTCTATGCTGCTTGGAGCACTGTATGCCACAGAATGTGTGGAGGTTGTGTTCTTTCAGATGGTTTGAAATCTGAGAGACAGCAAACTTACCTATGTGTTGGACCGCTCACTCTATGCCGGAAGCACAACTCGCTCACTGGTTCTGCTTTCCGTATTTCAATCATCAGCCATGGGTGCTTATCGCCTGATGTCGCTGTCACCTTGTCCAAACACAAACCATGCTCCCCATTGCTGTTCCAGAGCACCTGCAGTAGCATGAACGATGTTTCATGGGCTCTCTTACAACGCTGCTTTTGCAGACGAAATCTGTACCGGTACAAAGGAATCATATATTTTCTCTATTTCCAGTGGAGAATAACTTCGTGCTTGTCAGCACTTGCATGACGCACCGAAGATATTTCAGGGCATGACATGTGAAGATGCACAGTGGGTCGATGGCCACATCATCGCTGCACGGACAATCAAAAGCGACATGCAGGCACTTTTCATCTTGGTAAACCACTCAAACGAACAACTTTGCTGGGTTGCGATTTCAATGTCACGTTGGTCATGTGCAGAATCTTCAACCATGATCACATGTTTGTGTCAACACATGTACGCAAACAATGTCCAGCACTGTACCCTGGTGCGAAACAGATGTACACCCAAAATGTACAGGAGGTGTTGATTGAATACTAGCTGCAGAAACTTGTCTGTCTGGGTTGCACGCAGCTACATTCTTACCTGGGAAGCTTTCTGGAGCAAGCTCTCTTTGCGCCACAGCCATAGTGCAGCCTTCAGGTGCCTCCACATGGAACTATCGTATGGCAGGGAAGAATCCAGAAGCCTCACGGATGGCTTTTTCACATCTGCAATCAGAGCTAGAACTGTGATTCACGCTTTCAGAGCAAAAAGCTATCGAGTAGTTTTGGTTCCCCTCCCCACCACCCAATGAGCGCTGCGCATGCGGCTGTGAACTTCATCTACAACTCTAGCTTGCAGATAACAACTGGAAAAGGATAATGAAAGTATGAGACTTTTGGAGTCCATGTGTTGCCTGATGGCTGTGGGTGAATGCCAAGCGGTTCCAATCTATGAATTCCAAGCTGGGGTGCACCTGAGCACAGCGATGTCCGTGGAGCACACCCAATCGAACAGCAGATGCGTTTCCTGAAGAAAAGGGTGGACACTTGGTAACTGTTGCAGGTATTGAGCTTCTTGGCACGGCGACTAATTCTTCAGATGTACGTAAGCCAGGCTCACGTGAATGCCCAAGACCACTCTGTATGTGAGGCATGCTCTTGGGATCATTGTCAATAGATTCACTTGACGTTCGTTGTTCATCTTCAGGGGAATAGGGAATCCTCCGTTCCATAGCTAGACGAGCCCAGCTTGAAACTGAACCATCGAAGCAGAGCAGAGGACCTGCAGCATCTTGTTGCCTGGCATGCTTTGCTTGCCTAGAACTGTTCAAAACAAGCATCAGGTTGCTGCTGCACTGGTAGCCAGCTGCTAAGAGTGCAACCACCTGTGGCAGGTGGTCATGTACTGAAGCTCGAGATACACGTGACTCCACATCCGCTGCCAGCTGTGAATGAACCCGTTCAAACTTGGAATCATTCGAGCTATCCGATAGAGGCGGATGCTCTTCGAGGTATCTACAAGCACATAGTGGCTGTGGTAGATGCGCAGAGAGACGTTGAGCATTGTCCATAGTTGGATGAAGAGTTGGCCTGCACAGAGTTAGCAGACGCTCACACACCGTTTCTGGCTGCTAATTTGTCCTTCCAGATCTAACGTGAGCTGTTGCACATAGTCCAGCTGGATCCAGTTCTGGTTAGTGAGGTTCCGAACAGAGGCAATTTCGAAATCAGCCTTCGCCAGGAGGGCTGAAAGCCGTGCAACCCAGGCGGCACTAGACAAAATGATAGCCATCATCAATGCCATCATGCAGCCGTTAAACAAAGCCGGGCTAGACAGCTTGTGCCTGTGCAACACCCAACGATGGCTGCATAGGACGTATAACGCTGACTTCGTTATGTTTGTGGCTGCAAGCAGCCATTCTCGGCACTCCAACGTCTTCGATTCATGATAATTGGCCTGCTCAGAGTGTTTCTTCCCGGTGTGAATGTAAAGGTCTCTGAAGATTCTCAGATGCTCAAGTGTGGCCTGACATGGGATGGAAGTGCACCTGACAAGAGACAGCAATCATGCGCATCGCCTCCAGAACATGGGGCGTCTGCTGTAGCTGGGGCTGATCTATACTGGGAGTGATAGGCTCTATGGAGAACTCAGAACGCTCCACTTCTGGTTGTGCTTTGGATTCTACCTTGGACGGAGCTACAGAGGCATCAGGGGCATATTCTGGCGACTCTTTGACCTTTCTCTTGTTCTTCGTCTTCTTTGGCGCCATTGTGTCGCGCTTTCACTTGGTGGGAGATCAGTGGACAATGTGACAGATTAATGCGCGCTCGCAAACGTCAGCAACGACTGATTCTGTCACATAAATCAACTTGTCAAGTCTACTAGCTTGTATTTCGCCTGGAAATGTTGGATGCAGAGGCCGCACATATCCTTTGCAACTGCTTGTTTGAAAAAGTCTGCACATGGTACACTCCTACACGATGACAACGTTGCTGCACATGCAGCCTAAAGGTGATAGACAACGCAATGGCGACTGAGCTGCAGCAAGCTCCGAATGATCCATAGAACACTGTGTGCAGTGCATGCATTTTGCATGAAGGTTCAGCGCTCGAATTCAGGATCCACCGACCTGACCTGTTCATCCATACAATGAGAGAGCATAGTATCTGGTGGTATTGCTTGCACCTTGTTATACACATGGAATGCACTGATGTCAGTGTTGAAGGGGGGTGTGAATCCCTGACCCCTAAGCCACAGCCCTGCGAGAGCTGGAACGGCTTGAGTGCTTGGAAAGGGGTCAGAGCCTGCCTAGGTGGATGAACATCGAAGCGAGCTCCACAGCAGTTCCATGAATTCCCCCGAAAACCCCACATCAAGGCTTGCCTGCCACAGAAAGAAAATTCTGGAGCAAGGCTGTTGAGGGATCGAGAGAATGGCATTGATGCGCTCTTCACGAGTTGTCCCTCCTATCTGCTTTGTGAAGTAGCTCGCTCGAGCCTGTGAAATAGTGCATGCAGCTGGATGGCTATGTGACCCGAAACTACGCGAAACAATACCAGTCAGCGACCAGAACTCATGCAGCATGCCACACCTCAGACCACGTTGTTCGTGAGTTCTATTCTATTGCCACCATCATGTGTTCTTTGTCATCACAGTGTTTCACATTACCCTACCACTAACACAAACAGATCATTATTATGTAGAAACAACCACTGTTTGAACTCTATCTTCGGCCTGGGATTGAATCTATACTAATGGAAAGTTAGAACGTCGCTTGTCATCAACTATCATGTTCCATGTCATCAATATCTTGAGTGGAAAAGTGACAGGCTTCATCACAGCACGAGCTCCAATCGACTCAGTGAAAGAATTTGTGAGCCTCTTAGCGTTGCTGCGCCCTCTCAAAACCTGAAAAAGAATATTTCTTGTTTGTATAGCTGCGTGTGCCTTAGAATTGAGGAGGTGGCAGCTTGTTGCAGCTCTCCTCAGGTCTACCTGGGCACTGTAAATACAACCTGTGATGGTATGGTTCTCATTTAAATGAAGAACAGTTTGCACTCGGCTTCTCTTGCACATGAGAGAAACTATGAATCCATCGGCTTTAACTGGAGTTTTGCACCTTCTCTAGCTTTTGTGTTGCAGCCTTGGATGTCTTCTGGTACATGAGCAATGTTCGTCTCCCGGCCGCTGACTTCTTCATTGCTAGTGATATGGGTGCTCCAACAAACCTGGATGGTTGGAAGGCATAACAAGCCTGCGATTCCATCGGCCCAGTTACTGTCGTGACAGGTGCTATGGTCAGCAAATCGTCGCACAGCTCACCAGAACTAACAGACAAGCTACAGATCTATCGAATCAATCCACAAGTAGTCAGAATAATAAACACCGGCTCACTTGTCTGGTATGCCTTTCAGCTCAACCGTGTCGAGTTCTGTCGAATGCAACAGTGCGTGTAGGGCCAAGGGATCGCCACTGCAGTACAGACGTGAATTCTGTCTGCAAACTTTTCCGGCTGAACAATGTGCAATAGTAGCGATGCATGTCGCACCCCCCAGGTGGCAACAGCAAAACCCAACAGTTCGTGTATGAGAATCGCCTTCGGGATGTCCTTGCCCTGTACACCTGAATCCTCCATAAGTTTTTGAAGCCCCTTCCCCATGCTTGCAACAGTTCGCGAGTTACCGATGCGCTACGTGCGGATGTTTACTGCTGCTGCTGTCGGAGTTGTCTGCCTGAACGTGCAAGCTGTCAGCTGTTGACCCAAGCCCAGCTCAGCGCTGTCACTCACGCACCTCACTGAGCGAAGCAAAAGCACTAATGTAGCGATACCGAGTTGGCACAGACCTTCCTCTAGCTGAATGGGGAGCAAGTATGAAAACCTGCAGGAGATGGTACGACAGCCACGTCCACACTGAACGCTGACCTGTAGCTCGCGGCGGCGCCTGGCGGCAGGCGTGGCTTGAGGCACACTTGCACCATCACAAAGTTCGTCATGCAGTGATCTCCCCATCATTATGATCTGTGGTATGCACACTGAAGCTTTCTGTCTCCCTGCTGTGCGTGTATCCCATGAATGGTTACAGTAAACAGAGGGTTGGAGTATAAAAGGCCTGTTCCGAAGAACGCCAAGCTGTAAAGGCGCGATGCCAGTCAATCCCAAGAAACTGTCCAAGAGGAGGCGAGCAGCTGCTGCTTCTGCAGCAGCTGCTGCAGCTGCTCAGGTGTGCTGCGCGTTGTGTTGCCGTCGGCGACGGCTCGTGGTGGCAGAGATGTCGCTCTGCCCACCAGCATCTGCACGAGAGTGGTTGTACCCAACTAGTCTTACGAACACAGTTCCGTTGAAAGAGCTGAGTGCTGCATATGCAGGATGTGGATGCAGCCGGTGATGACGAGGAGATGCAAACTGGTGACGCTCAACAAGGACCTCAGCAGGTCGTGGTCTCTTCCCGAAGAGTGCAACAAATACTTCACGACCTGTTCAATTTCCGCCCTTGGTGACGCGTGCGCTTCACAGATGTGTTGGCCGCACGGGCTGCTTCTGCTGCAGCTCCACTGAATCCAGTTGGGTTCTTGCCATGGCATTGCCTTCTCGGCTCTTTGAGTAGTATATTATACATGGGTTTTCACATGGCTAGCGCCTGCAGGTGTTTAAGCCAGGATTACATGCACTGCAAGAAGGGGAAGAGTTGGATTATGATAGATCAGCCTACGACTGCTTACACAAGTGGTCCACCACTTGGCCTTGCTTGAGGTGTGAATTATCAGCTCAAATGCATGAAACCAGGCCAGGTTTTGAACAGGGCTGCCTTCTTCTGACCTACGAGTGCCCGTCACGTGCATCGTGCAAGCCTAGCAACTTCAGTGAAAGCCGAGGAAGGGCAACGAGCAAGCGAATAAAATAGGATACAAGTACAGAGGATGCAAGAAACTAAATGGAATAGTTTGCACGTGTTGCGTAATTTATGTAGCTCTTCATTCTACTGCATCCATAACCTAGTTCAATAAAATCAAACTCTCAGCATACTCTACTACTTTAATTTCCCCTTACAAGTGAGACCTCATGAGGTGGTGGCGTCTATTGCATGCTGCGGTTAGGCAATCGGCTTCTGGCCCACGTGCTGCCACGGCTTGTGACTGAAGCATCATTTTGATACCTGCAGTTTCTTATCTATTCTGTTAGTCTTCTATTCTTATAGTATACATGCTCCTTGCTCATGTATTGCCTGTATGGTTTGTAGAGAATCAGCATGCATGCTCCTCGTTTGTGCTTACACATATATGTGTAAGCACAAACAGGCATGTGCGCATATGTACATATACGCACATGCTTGTGTGCCCCTGTCGGGGGGGTTCTGAAGGCTTGAGCCGGCACAGCAGTGCACTGCACCAGCGAGGGTGCATATGAAGTGATGAATGCAGCCCGTTCGATATTCAGCCTTCATACAGAGACCGAAGCCCTTCCTGGGTACAGCGTTGTCCCCGATTAGGTACTTTTTTATATATAGAAATACCATGGTCGTGGCGTTGTGTTTCATCGTTACTATCAAAGTCTGGCTAAGAGTGCTGGGGAAGACTTTTGTGCCATTCAACTGAAGTGGTGGATATTTTGTGCTAGTTGCTGTTGGATTTTTGGGTTTGTGCCTATTCACTAACTTTCCGGTTTGTAAACCAGAGGGAAAGTGATGGACCAGGAACGGTGTGCAGCTTTGATGTGATCAAGGACGACTTGGGGGGGCCGAGGTGGACATTCCCACACACAGCGTTTCTGGTCGCTGGCTCGCAAGCACCGCCAGGCCAGCCGAACTCCCTCGAAGTGATGAAACTGTCGGAGCTTGGCCAGGGCGAGCACGGCAAAAAGGTCTGTGGCTTGGCTCCTTCTGTGTGGTCGCTTCCGCAGCAATGTGGCCTGCGATGTGGCACCATCAGCTCAATTCTTTCGGCAAAACGTTCCTTTTAGGGGGCGGTACACAGAACAATTCATCATTTTCCAATGAGTTTCCTGGGTTTCCTCCGCCGAAAAGAACTTATTATTTCGGCCCAGGCCGATCATTCGGCACTGAAAGCAACCCTGGCAGGTGCTGCAGGACACGAGTGACATGGAAGAGGAGGAAGAGGGAGACGGTGAGCAGACGGTCCCAGAAACAGCCAAGTTCCACTGCAGGACTATCGCTCAACCTGCAGCTGTGAACAGGATTCGATGTATGCCCCAACAGCCCGGTATAATTGCAGTGTGGGGCGAAAACGGGGCTGTCAGCACCCTCAACCTCAGTAAAACGATCGCTGAGCTCTCTGAACAGGAGCCTGCAGGCAAGGCCAAGCAGAACAGGCCCTTGCAGGTGTGGTTTTGTAGCAGCTTCTCAGGCCAGGTCTATCTCGCAGCCCAGATCTATGATGCAATGCCAGCTGCATTGTGCGATTGCAAAATGATGCAGTCCTGGATTCACCAACATGATGCAATGCCACCTGCATGTGCGATTGTAAAGGATATGCAATACAAGTGCAAGTGACGGTGGCTTAGGTGCATGCAGCTGTGCCTGCTATCGCCACACTTCTTTCTGGCCCTGCGTTCGAACCATCATGCAGGGCCCACAGTTGTATGAGAGCCTGCATTATTAAATTGAGTTATTACTATTGTAGGGCCCCTACTAGAGATCCAGCATGCTAGATCTGGCCCCTTCTTGGCTGCTGCGCAATACTGTGTTCACGTGTATGAATGTCACAGGCACCCAGCTCCAGCGTCAGCTTGTTGTGTGGTAGCAGAGACAGAGGCACATGCATGCGTGGCATGTTGTGTGGCCACAGTGCAGAGGCAGAGGCATGCGTATGCATGGCCAGATGGGTAATGGATCGTTGCTGTGGCTCAGTTGCCTGCAGCAGCAGACATGTCTTCAAGCGTGTGACACACTGCCAGGTGTGATGCTGCAGTCTGCCAGCACACCTCGTGACACACTGCTGCAGGTGAAGCCGCTGCAGACACACACACATGCAACCGAGGGCTTTGCGTTAGGGTGGTCACCTCAGTCTCTGGGCTGCTTGGCGTCCGGGGACTGCCAGGGGGGCTTGCGTGTGTGGAACCCCAAGGAGGGGGGCTCATGGACGCTCTCTGCGGCCTTTCAGGGGCACAATGGGAGTGTGGAAGACATCCAATGGAGCCCCACTGAGGCAACGGTCTTTGCGACTGCTTGCGTAGACAAGGTGTGGTGCAGAGCTCTATATCACCACTGGAATTGTTGTATCTGATAGCTTAGAAGTACTCCCAACGAATACGGATGATCTCTCTTTACGGGTACCAAGTTGTAGAGCATTTGTGTGTTTAGGCCACTGCGGTTTGATTATTTTCATGGCTTCGGCATCAATGTTGTATGAATTTTCCAAGAAATATGTCACTGGAGTCTGTTTTCAGGGTGTGGCAAGGTGCCTGTGTATCAGGGGCTGCGCTCCTTTCCTTTGGCATCATGGTGTAGCTTGCTAGTGCTGCATGGAGTGACATCTTCACTCTCTTTTGAACCTGTGCTCTCTCCTGCATCACGAGCTCTTATTGTCAGGCTGCTGGATGTGAGTGAGCATGGTGCGTGTGCAGAAAATCCGTGTATATGACACCCGAGACAGCAACAAGGCCCAGATAACATTCGAGGCACATTCTGCAGACGTGAATGTGCTATCATGGAACGCCATCACGACTTTTATGCTTGCTTCCGGGGGAGATGACTCGCATATGAAAGTGTGGGACCTGAGGGCTCTAGACAACCATATTGCCAACTTCAACTACCACTCAGCCCCAATCACTAGCATACAGTGGTGTCCGCACGAGAGTTCCATGCTGGCTACGTGCTCAGAGGTACGATGCTGCGTGTTATGTGTGGAAGCAGACGTTTCAGAAACTTCTTGGAGGCATGCAAATCGCTTTCTGTAACTCAAGCATGTTTGTCAGGGCACGGTGAGAGTTCATTTCTTGTGCAGGACAATTCTCTTGCCGTCTGGGACTTAGCACTGGAACGGGATCAAGAGGAAGAGGCTGCTATTGCACCAGAAGGAACTACAATCGAGCAAGAGGCACCTCCGCAGTTGCTGTTCTTGCATGCAGGAATGTCGCATCCTAAGGAGCTGCAGTGGCATCCTCAGATACCTGGAATGCTGACAATTACGGCAGCTGACTGTTTCAACATGTTCAAGCCTTCTAATGTATTAGAGCTGGCAAATCAAGAGGTGAAAATGGTGTAGCGTGGTGTAATTGAATGGTGATACATAGGCTCTTTCCCCGTGGTTGAATACAACATTGACCTCAGCACAGTGTGCACTGTCTTGCTGCAGTTCATGGCACCGCTGCTTTTACATAGATATAGCTGTACCAAATCTATGGCTGGTGCTCACAAGTACCTGTACTAGGCAAACCAGGTGCATGAGTGCCTCTTCACCTCCCACCTCTTCATATAACGATCACTGCCCAACGTATACTTGAGCTGATATATGTTTCCAAGCCGGCTGCATCCGTAATCACTAGGCCCTGCATGCAGCGAGCCCACACTTGGGGAACATGGGCAGTACCGAGACAGCATGCTGTGCAGACAGACATCATGCTAACTGTGCTCTGGGCATCTCTTCCCCCCACGGCGTCACATATAAGCCTGCCTAAAACGCTGGCGTCTCTGGGTCGTAGTCCGATCTCCACGCGTTCGCATCAAGCCAGTTGAGGGTCACTTCCTGCAGATACCAAACAAGTTGCAATTCGTACAGCGCAGGGAGAGGGAGATTCCAGGCACAAAAACAAACAACTTCGAATCTATTGGAGAATAACAGCCTACAGATCGGTGCTCACCTTCGTGGCTTGGAGGTACTTCTTCCTGATTTCTGTGCACTCCTCGAAGTGATTAACCCCATTCGTGCCGTAGCACTCTTCCAACTTCTTCCGCAAAATCTGCACAAAGTTTCTCATTCATAGTTCAGGTGAGGGGTCTTGCTACTGGAAACCCACCGACAGAGCACGAAGGCGCACCCGTACGCGCCCTTCCTTAATGAAGTGCTGGCCCAGCAAATAATGCCTGTGGTCCGCCAATGCTACTTTGTCGGCGAACGGGTCTTCGGGATTGTAGTTGGGAGCATCCTCCATGGGGAACGGGGAGGACTTCTTCGGCATGGCTGCAAGCTTCAGCACGAAGATCAGAACGTGCAGTCCACGAAGACTTGCCCCTGCGTTTTGCCTCGAGCATAAGTTGAGCTGGGTCGGGCATGCTGTTAGCTGGCCTGTCTCGATATGTTTATGGCCCCTTGATCTTCGAGTCCAAAAAACAATCGCCCTGTTTTTTTCTCTGCTTGCAAATCGCAGCTCTTTGTTCACATAAAGAACACGTCTACAGAGACCACGATGGAACGTACGTGCTGATAGAAAGAATGCCACTCATTTGACAACTGCAGGCTTTTTGTTGGCGGGTGTTGTGCAGGACCTGCCACACATGTGGTCCAAGGAGCCAGCGAGGGAAGAGGCTGCAGAGCACTCAACAGCTGGCTGCTTAATCATGAAAATCAAATGCTTCTCTCACCAGGGTGCTGGTGGACACTGAAGTCAAGAGGTCTACAGAAAAGTTCAGCCCGCGCATTTTTCCACTGTTATGAACACAAACCAGACCTGCTTCAGGACCAGCCAACATATCCAGACCTTTCCAAACCTAGCAGAAGCAATTGCATTTTCACCTGGGCAAGCCTAGTTACCACCCAACATGAATGGATATGTGTATGTGATTCCAACCTGCCAATGCTCCAGATGGAGTGTTGCCTTCTTCAGGTGCGGGTGTGACCACCGCTGAACTACACTAATCTACGCGCGCTGCACCATGAAAAACGCTGTTGTAATCATGCGCGTTACGTATGCTTTGGGAGCCCCAGAGAGTCCAGAGAGTAAATGCGAAGCACAACAACACCGTATCATCACCACATGTTCTGCTGGTGTGAGATGCTCGACCGTCTGCATGGTCAGACATGATGTACACGGCCACTAAAAGCGTGTGTGCCACATCATCCCCCCCAGTTATCGTTTTCCTTCCCCAGCTCAAGTTCAGAAACAACTTCAGTGAGCAGCAGGTCCTCGTGCCACACGTCATCCGTTTCCACCAGCTGTCCCTCAGGCAAAACCACTGCAAGTAGCGTGCTGAAATCTATATGGGCACCATACTTGTGCGCCAGATGCGTCTTGACAGATTGTAGTCCCTTGCTCTCCAACTCAGGCAGTGAATGCATCTTCTGTGTGGCATGTACTTTGGGGGCCTGCGCCACCTGCACCAAAATCCACCGCACATCTTTGCAGGCCCTGAAAACGTGGCAGCGACTTCTTCTTCTGAAGTTACGTCTACAGTATTGACACTAAGAGCACCCACAGAAAATCCATTCCTGAGGACGGGGTTGGACAAGAGAATGATGGTGGGCTGGAGCATCCAGGAGCATCACTGAGCACTACTGCCTTGAGTGCGTGCCAAATTCAACAGTGCTCTGTTTTGTCAGGATTCTCCAGCCAGTGGGCGGCGGTTTCAGGTTACAGGGGTCAACTCAAGGGAAACGACTCACCTGCATGCTGATGTCATTTACAGGGGCTTCGTCAAGTGTCTGCAACTGCCCAACATCAATTTCTGTCTCCTCAGAGTACTTATCCCGCTGTTTCTGTTCCTGAGCAGCCATCTGGTGCTGCTTTCTCCTTGATATGCCAGAACTTTGCGCTTCTTTTGATGGCATACCATCGATCTCCCCAGGGTCATCTCCCCCGAACAGGTTTCCTGCCACACGACTCCTCTGTGGAAGCACTGCAGGTTGCAACACACCAGTCAAGTGTCTGCAGCGGTGCGTGACCCTGTGTGGTGCTCCGTTGATCAGCAAGCGTCTCAAAACCTGTTCACTGTTGGGCAGCTCCACCTAGACACAGGCAGTCCAACGGCATCGATTTGAAGTTGCAAAGACTGTCGTAGAGCACTTCCTGGACTAAATAACTAATTGGATTGATTAAGAAGCACAAATTGATCAAGGCCGAATGTAAGTTCCATCCTGTTTCGGAAGTTGAGTGCACCAAAACCCCACTGCATCAAGAACACTCTAGCAGGTGCACCTGCTGAAAGCGTCAAGTCGTCCAGAGAGCCCTGCTGTGCAGTCCCCCTTGCTGATGCAGACAGAGTTCCGGCTAATTTCTCATGTGTCAGCTCTCTGTCAATGCTAGTCACTGCAGAATGTGCATTCAGTGCACTCTGAACATCTTCTCTGGCAGCTGATAATTGTGAACCAGATGGCTGAGCAACTAAGGTAGAAGCCTGCCTTCTGCCAGCAGCTGGTCCCTGCATCACCACCAGGCTTTCCCTCCATTCTTACTGTCGAGTGATAAAGTTTAGAAGTTTGCACAATATGCCATACCTGCTTCGTGTGTTGTAAATCATCAAAAAGGTCGTCCATCACCACACTTTCCAGGCGGGGATGCTCGACTGATTGACGCTGAAATCAGCAGAAAGAGCAGTTCAGAAAGTATATACTTGCATTATGCACACTGGGTACGTAAAGCCGCTCGATACAGTGATAAACGCTACACCTTGAATGCTGCCCACTGGAGCAGCTGGAGCTGCCAATATTTGAACAGTTGGCTCTTCGTATGCCAAAGAAAGACAGATAGCCCGTTTTCAAGAATCCTCGCGGCGGTGGTTGTGGCAAAGGGATTACGTCGACAGGACTGGAGAACCCGGCAGTGAAGTCCTCTTCGGGCTTAAATCGGCCGATTCGTCGATATCGACCTGCCACACGCATGAATGAGCTGTGGCACAGCCCTGCAGTGTGACCTCCTAGTATATAAAGACCTCCTAGTATACTTCTGTGACCTCCTAGTGTATAGCTACCTCCATGATCTTGCAAGAAGAAGGGTTCCCCCATGTTGCTACGTGCTCCCCTCACCCCCGAATAGAACTCCCTCCCAAAAGAGCTGTTCGGGAACCACGCCATACCCAAGAAGGGCTTCGGCCTCAGTACCCCCGAAGGTATGGGACAAGGAGATACATCCCCGGGCCACACGGGACCAGGAAAGCAACACAAAGGCTGCAGAGAACGTTGAACTGCCGTGCACGGTGTTACAGGCAAACACAGGGTCACCAACAGGGACCAACTTGTTCCATGTTGCCTTGAACACTGGAGCAAGGAGGTGTGTGAGCATCCATTACGATGTAGCACCTTCTTATGTACAATTGGCCAAGACTGGTGTGGAGCTGGGATGGAGCAGGGTAGTTTTGCACCCACAACGGCACCGATTGCAGAAAATGCATGATAACAGCAAACACAAGTGAGGCAGACAAAGCTAACAGAACACAGAAACGTAGTCAGCATTGTCAGTCTCGCCGATGGCATCAAGGGCCTGGGGTTGGGGCTGGTGTGGCCAAGCAAAAGTGGTATCAAAAAAGTAAAAAAGATGACCAGCGCAAAGACTCCTTCGCACACATCCCGTTGTCTGCATCCATCCTGGAGTTCTGAATTATTCTTATCTTCACTCATTAGCACCTAAACATTCGAAGCGTGCTGTCATCACGCTACCGCAACTGACATGGTCTGATGCATGTGCATCTCTATTTCTATGGAGAATTCTAGTCCATGCTCTTAGGTACACCCCAAACTCAACGCTGGTTTGCATGTTGCAATTTACATGCAAGCTTCACTTGTACAAGTTCCTCACTGGTGTTGATTGCCTCGCAACCTCGAGAGTATATACTGTTCGCACAGTATATATAATTCGTAAGCTTGGTGAATTGCAAGAACATCTCTTGACCCCACGAAACGCGATCTCGTATTTCATCCACATGTGTACACTATGACAAATACAACTCGAAGCTACCTTCTGTCAAACCTATGGAGAATTAATGCAGCAGGAGCGCACCGCCTTGGCTGGGTTAGCTCCGCCGACAAATTTCTGCGGCCTGGTGCCCCTGCCAGGCCAGGTTCCCTCACTACAGGTGACGCTCCTTCATGCATGTATCAATCTGCTTCAAGCGATTTTATGCTGTTTCGTATCGCTCCCGGGCCCAGAGGAGCCAGACCAACGTGTGTACATGTAACTGGAAGTGTTCAACTGCAGACGACACCTAAGCGACGCTAGTGCATAGGCGAGGAACAACAGACCCCATCATACTATCTTGTATACTTCGAAATTTTCTTGTTCAGATGTATGATCGCCCTAGCTACATGCCTGATGTACCCAGTGAGCGTTGCTATAGCATGCTACAAAAACACGGTGTACCGTGTACACACTGGATGAGAACAACGACCAAATGAAATGATGAAGTTAGCATGCTCAATTATGTCAATTTCGTTATGTTCTGATGTATAAAGATCAGGACGAAGCACGGCAACGAAACATTTAGGTCAGTTCGTGTCCGTGGCAGTGCATCTGTCCGAAAAGCAGCACTTCGAGAGATTTAAATTTTGCTGGCGTTGCACTCGCATGAATGCTACATGACTTCTGTCTTGCGCGCTCCATCAAACTGTTGTTCAAATGTGGAGGTGCAAAGCTTTGAGCAGGTTACAAGCACAGTTCTGGCCCTGCAGCACAAATGATGTTGATATCCCATTCGAGTGAACCAATGGTGTTTTGTGCACTTTGCTTCTTTTTTACACTTTGCTTCTTGCTTCTTAGGTTCTTACTCATTCACTCCCTTCAAATTTTCGGCTTGTGAAGGGATATCACTATTTGGCCCCTGCAGCCTCAGCCCTCTGCAGAGAGGTCCATGGTCCCAAATCAGTACTTCTGAGTACACTCAGTGTGAAGAAGCAAGCTTCCAATCAACGATGAGCTCAGGAGCATTTGGCCCTGCCAGGAGTGCACTGTTTCGAGTGCCTGGGACTTCAACACAGGTGCATTGATATAGCACTCAGACTGCGATGAGCAATGCAAGGGATCTTACATCGCTGGCGAATAGAAGTTGGTGCAGTGTTTGCCGCCAGAAAGAGCAACAGCTGTCGGCGCGGTTTTTGTTCTTCAGCACAGTGTCAACGTTTCGAATCCAAACACTCAGTGGCAGACAATGCCTGCCATTCAACATGCAGCCAACACACCAGTGATCATAATTGCACTGCACAGAGTGCAGCAGTGAATCTGAACAATTACAGAGCACTATAGTAGTGCGATCGCGTTCTCGTGTTCTTGCACACTGCAGCCAGGCACACATCCTCAACATTAACACATGCACCTCACGAGAGCACACATGCCCGTTTACACAAGCCTAGATGATGGCACATGTATACACGAGTACGTAGCACTACCCTACCAACCACTCCTGAAGTCTCCACCCAAAGGCCACGGCTTTCATTGACAACCTGAATGATACTCTACTGAGAAAGGGTGTGCACTTGTCTTTACAAACCTTGCAGCACTTTGCAATTGTTCTGTAACTCAGTCAAAGCTTCGTGTGCGAGCCCAGGATGATCTTCTTGGACTGCAAGTGACAGTTCTGCCTGCATCCTACCTGCTCTGCTAACCACCTCACATGTGCAGGACCCATGACCCCGCCGAAAATTGCTGCAATGCCCCCGAACTTAGCAGCAGCAGGACGTATGAATGCCTCCCTCTAAGTACAACACTGTGAACCACACTGATCAGCACCACATGCTCAGCACCAGTCGCCCCACTTGTCGGGCACTCTGCGAGCACGCTTCACCGTCACTGCTCCACAGCTGCTTTCAATGCAGCAGCTTTCTTTGCGGCAGATCTCTTTTTGGCCGCTTACGTCACAGCAGCTTTCATTGCAGCTGCAGCTCTCTTCACAGCTGCATTCTCTGCAGCTGCAGCCTCCCGTGCTCGCTTTCGCATGCGCAGAACGTTGTCAAAGCAGGGGCTGGCAGCGTCTGCTGCAGACAAGCCCTTGTTGCAGGTGTGGAGCATGCTCTGGTTGTCACCTGTGCATGTGCGCTTGGCAGCAGGGGAGCTCGTAGAACATGTTGAGCAGGGGGAGCCAGTTGCACCCTGGAAGAACCCCCCCTCGCGGCCCCGCTTCCCCCCCCTCTGCTGGTCCTGGGCCTGGGTGCTGCATGATGCGGGCAAGGCCTGTTGTGCCGCCTTGCAGGGGACAGGGCTGCAGTCACCTTCAGAAAGTGTAGCCTTGCGCTGAAGTCCTCCCTGCATGCATGCTGCCCGTCACTGCAAAATCTGAGCGGACCTGCGGCTCAGAGCTGTCCCCATGACAGTGTTGTACGATTTTTGGGCACTCTACTATAGTAGTCACATTATCGCTCTAGTAGCGGTAGAGCACGGCGATCGTTTCTGGATTGGGAGCTTTTGGTACAAGCACAAAACCTAACAGAAAGCCTCAATGAGTGATTTCACTTAGGCTTGTCAACGTTTTGCACATTGTAGTGGAGGCAGGGTAGGTGCGCACTGATGCTACAGAGGACGCTGCAGGGGTGGGGGCGGGGGCAGGGGTGGGGGATGCCTGCACTCCCTGGCGTTGCTGCATCATCAATAGTAGCTGTTGGTCCACTTCTGGGAGCAGCTCGGACGCAGTCGGGCGCTGCAAGGGGTCCCGGTGGAGGCACCTTTCTAGCATGCTCCTCACCCAGGGGAAGGTCTGGAGGCCGCCAGAAACCTCCTCCAAGTGCTCCACAAAGCTCTTTGGGCTTCTGAGCAGCTCCCTAATCAGCTCGGCACGCCTCTGTGGGTCCTGCTCCTGCTGCCACAGGTCGACTATGGTGGGGCAGAAGAGGCCGGCCACCATGGTGCCGAAGCTCCACATGTCCAGGGACGTGTGTAACAACACCGGCGCCTTCAAGGAGGCGTTGAGCATCTCCGGGGCCATGTGACAGTGCGTACCCCGGGGCGCAAACAGGCGGGCGCCTTCGTAAAGGGCGAGCCCAAAGTCCGTGAGCTTCACAGTCGGGCTGGAGGCGGGCGGCAGCCCAACAAAGTTGTGCAGCTTGATGTCACAATGCACGACTCTGTTACTGTGCATGTACTGCAGACCTTGCAGAGCCTGCTTCATGAAGCACACGCGCTCGTATGGGTCTCTGAGCCACACGAGGATCATGCCTGTCTGGTCGACAGGGCACAGCTCCATGACCAGCCCTGCTGCAGGCCCCAGCGCTGTCGGTGCCTCTGTTGTTGCCTGTGTCTCTGTGTCTGTGAGTGTCTCTGCCGTCTCCTGTGATGGCGTGATAGACTAGTCATCTGAATCTGTATCTGCTGGTGTGTTCTCCAGGGCTGTGGTGGTGGCTTCCTCTGTATCTGCATCTGTGGCCTTTGGGAGGAGGGAGCCGATGAATGACACAATGTTGGGGTGCTGCATCTTCCGGTGGATGAACCCTTCGCAGGCCAGCTGGTTCATAGCCTCTGTCGTAAGCTCTGAGCTGCGCAGCAGGCGTGCGGTGCCGTCCCAGTTCTTGGGCGTCATCTGTTTTACAGCTACAGTGCGCTCTCCTGCTGGGTCCTTGAGCTTGCAATCCAGAACCTGCACCAGGTTGCATTGGGTTACAGGGCATGAACTGCTTGTGGGCCAGTGAGTGTGTGTGTACGTGCTGCATCTGCTGCGCTCAGAATAGTTCATTATCTTGTTCTGAGTGGGCTAATTGAGAATGTATGCCTGTGCTGCTGTAGCTGTACGTGAGCGAAAGTTGGGTGCACGTGTACGGCAACGGCATGACGCATCAGGTGCACATGTACGACCAGAAGCGTTATTGAGACGAGGATTATTGCGTATTGCAAACTATTACTTACTCCATACTTTTATTTATTCTATGGGCTGGAATCGTCAATGATAGTGAAGTACAGTGGCAGCTCCGAGCAGACGCGCCATTCAGCGGAACAGCGAACGGCCTGTGGCAGCCCACATCACCCGCAAAAGTGCAACATAACTTGCAAGAAAGATCTCTGAAGCGCACTGTTCCCTGTCCCCCGGTTCCCATGGTGCTTTGCACTTCCAATTGCAAGCGCACGCGTCGCGCCTTGTCGTCAGCATACTACTCGAGTGTGCGCTCCGTCGCCATCATCTACACAGCAGACTTGAATTGATTGAAAACTTGTCACACTTTGTGGATCAATAGCGTAGAATGGCGAAGGAAGACGCGCCGTTGTCGGCGCTGTGGTTCACTGGGGTTTCGCTAGAGATACAAAGACCATCCGTACATGCACAGAAATACTGAATTTGACACAAATTTTGATGAATGGGCCGTACTGTGAAGAAGCTAGCTGCGGGACGGTGATTGCTGCTGTGCTGCTGCTGTTGCGACGTAATCGATTGATGCTGCAGAGTTCGTCAGTGCTACAGCGAATGCCTATCTGTTTCTGAAGGCTCTGACTGATAACAGTTCTTTCGTTGTGTTGCAGACGTTGCTGCCGGCATGGGCAGCGAGGGGTACAGGATCTTGATGCTGGTCATGCTGATGACGCAGACGTGATTCGTCGTTCTTGGCCACCACGCCACTACCAGCTGCCCTGCAGGGCATCTGCTGGTACCACATGCAGCCATCAATACGGCCACTGCGTATTCAAATTCAGCCACCCATTCTCCTGCTGGTATGCTTCAACGTGCAAGGTGGACGCCCTGCGCGCACAGAACTAGTGCACCAGCAGCCTGTCTGCACTTGGCCAACAGCTACATGCAACACACCGCAGCGCAAACAGGGTCAAGAACTTGTTAATATGTACGATATCAGCTGTTGGCGTTGCATGATGTAACCAGTTATATCACGTATGCTCGATGCAGAGAGTTCATGAAGAGATAACTATCATGATATGAATGCCCACGAGCCCGGAGCCTAGTGCAGAGAACAGTGGTAAGTAGGGAATGGTACAATATATGATATTTACAGGAATCAAATTACGAATGGCCTCAGTTGACAAGGCTTGCATTGGCGCATCACCACTGCAACGCCATTCTGTACCACATCCTTCAGGATTGGTGCCCCAGACGAGAAATGATGTTCATATACCGGGCAAGTTACATTTATTACATTACTGCGTTCTCTTCTGTGTGACCTCAGCAAGAGCAACCGAACAAGTCACGATGATCCATTGTGCAGCTACAGCGCCCAGGCAGAGGGGCCTACTTTTCCTTACTGAAACCTGACCTGTGGATCACGAACCAGCATCAGGTGTAAGGGCTGTCTTCTCTTGCACCCTGTTCTCTGGTGACGCAACCGTTGCAAGGGTTACAAACAAACAACTCAGTGCAGGCAAACCTTCATTCTTCCACCGAATCGTCTGCACATTGACTTGTCAAAGCAAATCTGCTCCCAGACATCAGATTACAGAATATTTCCGCACCTCATGTTGGAATCCTGTTCGTACACGTGCCTGTGTTTGCATTCTTCGAGACATGGTAGTATGCTGTGATGCAGCACCACCTACTGGAATCCACTCGGCTAGCACCAAACAAAACCCGAAATCACTCACACATCCATCAGCAGAAATCTGAAACGAATCACGATCCTCCACAACATCTTGCCTCCTGGTCGAACACTCGACATTTTTGCATCAGAGCACGATACATGACATGTGCAGAAGCTTCAGCCCCTAAGCTGACTCAATACAATCACCACACAAGAACAAAATCTTACAACAACAAAAAAATCACTCCTCTGTCGAACTTAATGGTGCACTGGGGAATCCAAAGGGCCCAGCACTCACTGCCACCTCTACCGATCTCATCTTCTGCAGCAGATCACTCGTATCAGGTCCCAAAGAAATCTGTGCGCTGTGTGTGCACTCTTCAGTGTCCTTCCCAACGACAACACTGTGAACCTTCAGGTAGTCCCGATCATCTGAAACATCCTGTTTCCTGTCCCTGACTGATCCTTGCACAGCTGCAGGCTCCCCTGCTACAGCAAGGTGTGTGGCGCCACTGACAGCATCAAGTGTGACCTCAGACGAGGATCCTGCCACTGTAGCTCCTACTGAAGGCTCTTGCCTTTCAGTAGCACTGGTCACTGTGTCTGGATCAATAGACATTGTGTCATGATCTGAAGGCTGCACAGCCACAGCCGCTACTGTTGCAAGTGGACTATTAGGGGGGATACTGACAGTTTCGGTGCTTGCCTCCACACCAGGGTCTCTCACAGAGCTACTAGCAGCCATGCTGCTGCTGTTTGAATTCCCAAGGGGATCCCCGGAGCTTTCCCGGGTGCTGGGAAGCGTTAGTGCATGACTTGGTCCAAACACAACTGCGCCACTCCCTGCACGTGAACTTCCTGCCTGTGAGAGGACCAGTACACAGGACTCCTCCCCCTCTTTAACGTACTGGAGTACAGTACCAGTAGCTTCTTCCGGTGCTGGGGCTGTGTCGCCTGGCCTGGTGCTGTCGCCTTCAGCTTTGATGCCGCTGGAGTCCAACTTCCCTGTAAGCTGGGTTGTCAGCTCTTCTGTGATGTCATGCATCTGATCCAAAGGCGTGTGCACGATGCTTCTGGAAGCTTCTGGGTCCAGTTCCTCCTCCTGGAGCCTGTCCATGGACGAGTGGCTGCGGATTCGAGACACGAAGCTTGTGCCGGCGGGCATGGCGGCCCATTGATGGCGGCTGAGTGAGTCGTTGCTGCGCACTCTGCCGATGACGCTGCGTCGCAGGGAGGTCTGGGAGCCAAACCGCTGCTTGAAGGAGCCTCGGCTGCCTGACTCAGACCCTGACGTGCCCTGCACCACCACAGCACCGCCTGTGAGAGAAAGACTCTTGGGTATGAGCTGTGAGAGACAGACTCTTGGATATGGGCTCACAGCAAACTATACACTCACTCACCCCACCTTCCAGCATCTAGTCTTCCTGACACGTCCGTCAAGAGTGCATGCTGAAACCTTTCAGTGGCTTTGGAAGCTGTTAAATAGTGCAGATAGCTCGT
Source organism: Ulvella scutata (assembly GCA_032359135.1). NCBI lineage: Eukaryota > Viridiplantae > Chlorophyta > Ulvophyceae > Ulvales > Ulvellaceae > Ulvella > Ulvella scutata. The sequence goes on from JAUMHD010026584.1 coordinate 25,581, forward strand.
AGTCGGTAGCGTGAAGCTGTTGGTGCAACCGAGGCCGCTGACCACTGCGACATGTAGCGCTACATGTCTCAGTGGTCAGCGACCTTTCTTTCATCACTACAACCTCTTAGTCGGCAGTGTGCAGCAGTCAGTAGTATGAAGCAGTGATGGGACCTGACGTGGTTTGGGGTGGAAAACGTCACGTCATGATGCGGCATGACGTCAGAAACGTCATGACGCCTGACGCCAAGGTCCCAACACTGGTGTGAAGCAGTGGTCAACTGACAACAGCACGGCCGCCGCACCGGGGAAGGGAAGCCTGTGGAGCGGGATGAGGCGGTGGCCAGCCCCACCCTGAGCAGCTCATTCAGCGAAATGCCTCCATCTCCGTCAGCGTCCAGTTCAGTCATGGCACTCCTGAGGGCCCCTGTGACGTCCCCTGTAGCCTCATCGCTGAACACCTGCCGCAGATCTTCCTGCACAAAGGCACTTGGAACTGAGGGCTTTGGGTTACAACCCAAACAAACTCACGCTTTTGGGTTCCCTTTTATAGGCAGCAAATAGGCCACAGCCTAAGTACCAGAAGCAACATGCACAGAAGCAACAGGCAGCCAGAAGCCACTTGCACTGAAAACGACTACTTCACTGGAATTTCACAGCTGCATTATCACGGGCCTCGCTGATGCAGCACTCTTGGCCAAACTGGGATACAAACAACGGAAAACAATGCGATCTCATGCTACCCTTGAGAAGATTTTTATGCATGAGTGTCATGATCAGTCTTTGCATGTAAGAATCAGAAGTGTACATGCAGAAGATGGGTTGGAGGGGCACCTGTGTGAGGTAGCCGGCTTCTGTGCGATCCAAGATACGGAAGAACTGCTCAAATATGCGCACCACGATGTGTGTGAACTGTTCTAGACTGACGTTGTCATCGTCTGCTGCACCCGCTGACTTCTGCACATGCACACTCTAACTGTTGCAGGTCAACAAGGCAGCGCACCCAGACCAGATCACTTCTTTCTCAGTTGCAACCTCACAGTGGCTGTGTCTCAAATCATTGACATGGATGTGGAGCAGGTGGCACCGCCATGGCCAGCAAGAGGCAGCGCTGGATGAGCGACCTTTCGAGAGAGAAGTGATGTGACGTGGACATTGATCACTAGTGTTGCTGCGTTACATAGAACAGTTATTTGGGGCTATTTTTGCGGTGTTTGCCCTAATAAATTAAGCGTTAAGACACTGGTGATCGCTAGACGTGGGTGACTTCTGTGCATGTTGCTACTTGGGTTATCGCCCTTTTCGCTCCTTTTTATAAGTGGTGTTCATATGTTATGTTGTTCATCTACACATATATCCGATTCTTCCCCCTGTATGTTAAATGTTTACAGGTGCATGGGAGGCAACACAAGCACCTGCAGAACCATGTCAATGTCCCCGCCACCGAACGTGGTGCCGGCCTGCTCCTCCACCCACTTCCACGCATCTTCGGTGGTGACGCTGGCCACCTCTCCGGGATGGCTGCAGGCCCTCTCGCGTGCGGTGCGGCACAGCTTCTCGTACTCGCGCTCGATGGTGTGCCTGCTCTTCTCCATGACGTCATCCTGCACACGCTGCCTGGCCACATGAAGCATGCGCTCTAGAGTATGGTTCTGGGCTAGATCATCGATCCTTGATCACTGCTGCTCCTTGATCACTGGGGCTGGCTCACTGCTCTGTTTGCAAACATGATTCAGCAGGCCGGGAGTGGGAGTATGATCCACAGGACAGGAGCTGAGGTGGTCATCAGATCACAGGCCCGGAACACTTGATTTGATGGAGAATCAGAGATGGAGAGGAAGAGGATTTGATGACAAAACAGAGCTTGAGAGGGAGGATGGGAGCTGTGTGATGCACCTCAAGAGTGGCACATATACCGACCGTATAGTAGTATAAAATTTGGCCTGGTTCTCTTCGGCGCACGAAGTGACCCTTTGATCACGCACAGCCATAGCAGATGGGCCGGGCAACATCAAACTAAAGTCTCACGTAAACATTCAAAAAATAAGCCGTGCGCTCAACATGCGTTGGCGGCCTGGGCAACCGCAGTATAGTGGCCCTGGGGGCCAATAATTATGGGACTATAGACGGAACATCCTATTCACTACCTTTCCGGTTTGTAAAAGGTGGACAAGACGGAGCATCCAAGAAAACTCTTTTGTCGTTGAGATACGAGACTCAGTACTTTGCAATACCTACAATCATGCTGCAGCATGCAGCACACTGCAGCATACCGCAAGCAGAAGCTGCAGGGAATCTTCCAGAAGGTATGTGCCGCCATCTTCTGCCTTGGCGGCCTCCTGTGTGGCCTCCTCCAGTGCCCACCCCACTGCAACCTTTGGGAAGCCCAGCTTCGTCAGGACCTCCTGCTCCAGATTGAACTGTCAGCACTGATCAAGACAACGTGTTTCATGAAACTCAGTTGCGTGACTCGGCTCACTCAAGGTGCATTATTCATGAAAGGTTTCCGCAGTCATACTCAGCGCGCTGCATTGTTGACACTGTGTTGTCAAAGTGGACAGCTCCTGCGGGTGGAGTTGCGCCTGGATTGGCTCGTGTCGCATGTGCAGGGTGCTCTAAAGTAGGCTTTTGTGACTCCAATGTCGGGTCGTGGTATCCTTACGTATTGTCTCTTTGGAGCAAGTTGTACCACATGTGTAGCGCAGTCTGAATCCCTCTCTTTGATACGCTGCTTAGCACTGCGGACTCTATGTAGCCACGAGTGCAGCAGACTGTGGCTGAGGCGCTCGCGGCCGCAGAGCACTATGTGCAGTACCTTGCACGCACCCGTGTATGCAAGGTTGTTACATATCTGTTTTATGTAAATAAATTTGAATTACTTATGAAACTACTACCGGAATAACTTAAGGACCTACTACCGGAGCCCGACATTCATACAAGAGAGTGCACACCGTGAAGCAGCAGGACAGGTGCTGTCCTACAGTTGGAACAAATCACACTTCTAACAGACAACAACAGGGTGCCTTGCCAAGGGAGAAAGTGGGACACAGAGTCCCACATGCGACACAGAGTGGGACACAGAGTCCCACATGCGACACAGAGTGGGACACAGAGTCCCACATGCGACACAGAGTGGGACACAGAGT